>JAHIAM010007100.1:0-106783 GCA_021605205.1 Aegilops longissima
TTCACGAACCAAGATAGCAATTGTGTATGCTATGACAACATTGTGACACACAAGTTGATCTCAAGATATGCACCACTATGGTATGCTATGTATGCTATGGAGTATGATCACTAATGTGCACAAGTCACGTTGCCGGCAATACTCGATGGCTAGTCTCGATGGGTAAGCAACGCAAAAGTAAGGCTATGTGGTTATCAATGCAATTGCGAGAGATGACAAAGATGTCGTCGAGGTTACCGTCCTTGACGATGATGAGTCCTTGGCGAAGATGAGTGGTGGTGATGTTGACGTCGAACCGTACCTATATAGCCGAAACACAATAGGACACGGGAACCACAACTCAAATTCTCAAAGACCAAAAGCGAAAATGTGGTAGCGGAAAGTGGAGGTGGTATAGCGGATGATGTGGTTTAAGCCCTAGGCAAAGATGCCGATGTTCGGAAAATTTGATGGTGTCAAAAGGTGGTGAAACCAAGGTGAGGACTTGGCACGCCGATAGCTTCAAACGAGCCAAAGAACACTCAAATCGGAGTTCGGAGTGAAAAGTTATGATGAAAATGGTGAAAGTCGGAAGGCTGAATCGGCCAGGCGGTAGTACTGGCTGGGTAGGGCGGTAGTACCGCTCGTAAGCGGTAGTACCGCTTGGGACGGGCGGTAGTACCGCTCGTGTCGGGATTTTTCGACTATTTAGGCTGAACGGGGGCTGGCGGTAGTGCCGTACTCAGCGGTAGTACCGCTAGGAGGGCGGTAGTACCGCTCTCAGCGGTAGTACCGCTAGGAGGGCGGTAGTACCGCTCGTGTCGGGATTTTCTCGATTGTTCGAACGGCTGCGCGATTTTGGGGCGGAAATGGGTGATTTCGAGGTCAAAATTCGATGGATTTTGTGGATGGAAAGAGGTGAAACTTGGGGAGATGCTAGATCGACTCGAAACCAAGCAAATCCACGGATCAAAATCAACAAAATTTCATCACACTAACAAATCACAAAAAAAATTTGGGGCTATTTTTGTGGGGAATTTTCGGAATTAGGACAAAACAACAAAATCAAGCTAGAAAAAGAGGGGTAGGGGCTCCAATAACGTGATCAACGTGGCTCATGATACCATGATGATGTAGGGCAGAACCCTAGGTTGACGATCTTTCACGCTTGGAGAGAATCCCTACGAGGAACACGAAGAACGAGCGGAAGAACACGAGGGAAAACACGGGAGAACGAGAGAGATCACTCAACCGACAAGAAAACGATCACACAAGTGCTAAATTATCAAACACATAGAGTGGCACAAGATTCAAGGACAACAAAGGGTAGGATACAAGGGTAGCCGTTCTTCTCCGAGAGGAGGTCTTGAGGGGTCCACCCTAGGAGGGGGTCTTGAATCCGCTTGGGGGATCTTCTCCGTAGAGGTCCTGATCTCGAACGAGAAGTATCCAAGTGGATGAGCAAAGGCTCTCACACCGAAATATGAGCAAATCCAAAGCTAACCCTAGAAAGGATGAGGGGAAGGTCTATTTATAGTCTAGGACCTCCAAGGGGTAAGTTGGGGGCGAAACGAGTACATGGGCCTCGGCCCGAAACGCTGCACGCAGGCAGGGCGGTAGTACCGTTGCTTCATGGCGGTAGTAACGCTTTCAGCGGTAGTACCGCTTTGTGGGCGGTAGTACCGCTTTCAGCGATAGTACCGCTTATCTTGAGCGGTAGTACCGCCCGACGCCGCTCGATTCTGGAGTGTGTCGGGTTTTGGAAGTAGGCGGATGGAGAGCGGTAGTACCGCTTGGCTCCCAGTGATAGTACCGCTTGGCTTGAGCGGTAGTACCGCTCCCCTGACTCTGCAGTTCTTCCTCTTGCTCTTGGTGTCCATCTTGAGCTGTAGCTTCTCCTAGGTTGGTTCCTTGGTACCTAAGCATGCACAACATTCCGGATTGAGGTAGTAGCCATGTCTCGAGAGGGTCATATGATATTTCACTAAGGAGAGAAGTCACCTCGGTCTCGAGAGCTCGAGCTCGTGCTCTCGTCATGGGTCCTTTTGGAGCTTGGTGAGGCGACGGAAGGTCCATGGGGATGATCGAAGGATGCTCCGCATCACAATCTCAGCGTGTGATGATTGCTACTGAGGATGGTGGGTATGAGTCTGCTAGTGACTATGATGAAGAGACTTTGGCTCTTATTACACATGAAGAACACGGTGGAGATGATTCTGATCTTGAGACGCAATACATGGCTGCTGAAGATGCTGACAGGTATGAATGTTTAGTTGCTCAACGTGTTTTGAGTGTGCAGGTTACACAAGCTGAGCAAAATCAGAGGCATAACTTGTTCCGTACAAAGGGAGTTGTGAAGGAACGTTCTATTCGTGTCATCATAGATGGAGGGAGCTGCAACAACTTGGCTAGCATGGATATGGTGGAGAAGATTTCTCTCACCACAAGACCACATCCACATCCTTACTACATCCAATGGTTCAACAACAGCGGCAAGGTTAAGGTAACACGTCTTTGTTCGTGTGCATTTCAAAGATCTCTACATATGCTGATTATGTTGATTGTGATGTGGTACCTATGCAAGCATGTTCCTTATTACTTGGTAGAACATGGCAATTTGATAAAAATTCTGTACACCATGGTAGAAACAATCAGTATACTCTTGTTCACAAGGATAAAAATATTACTTTGCTTCCTATGACTCCTGATTCCATTTTGAAAGATGATATTAATAGAGCTAATAAAGCAAAACAGGAGAAAAATAAGAGTGAAAATCAGATTGTGGCAAAAGAATTTGAGCAACTAATGAAGCCTAATAATAAACCATCTAATGTTGCTTCTGAAATTAAACTGAAAAGTGCATGTTTATTTGCCTCCAAATCTGATATTGATGAGCTAGATTCTAGCAAATCTGTTTGCTATGCTTTTGTGTGCAAAGAGGCATTATTTTCATTCGAGGGCGTGCCTTCCTCTTTGCCCCTCGCTGTCACTAACATTTTGCAGAGTTCACGACGTCTTCCCACAAGACGTGCCACCGGATTACCACCTATTCGAGGATTGAGCATCAAATTGACTTAATTCCGGTGCATCGCTACCCAACCGTGCACCATACCGTACCAATCCGGAGGAGACGAAGGAGATTATCGTCAAATACAGGAACTGCTCGACAAAGGTTATATACGCGAATCTCTTAGTCCTTGTGCTGTTCCTATTATACTAGTGCCTAAAAAGGATGGTACGTCGGCGTATGTGTGTTGATTGTAGAGGCATTAATAATATTACTATTCGTTATCGTCATCCTATTCCTAGGCTAGATGATATGCTTGATGAATTGAGTGGCTCTACAATATTCTCCAAAGTTGATTTATGTAGTGGATACCATCAAATTCGTATGAAATTGGGAGATGAATGGAAAACAGCATTTAAAACTAAGTTTGGATTATATGAGTGGTTAGTCATGCCTTTTGGGTTAACTAATGCACCTAGTACTTTCATGAGATTAATGAACGAAGTTTTACGTGCTTTCATTGGACGATTTGTGGTAGTTTACTTTGATGATATACTGATTTATAGCAAATCTTTGGAAGAACATTTGGAACATTTACGTGCTGTTTTTAATGCTCTACGTGATGCACGTTTGTTTGGTAACCTTGGGAAGTGCACCTTTTGCACCGACCGAGTATCTTTTCTTGGCTATGTTGTTACTCCACAGGAATTGAAGTTGATAAAGCCAAGATTGAAGCTATTGAGAGTTGGCCGCAGCCCAAAACGGTCACACAAGTGAGGAGTTTTCTTGGACTCGCTGGTTTCTATAGGCGTTTTGTGAGAGACTTTAGCACCATTGCTGCACCTCTCAATGAGCTTACAAAGAAGGATGTGCCTTTTGTTTGGGGTACCGCACAGGAAGAAGCCTTCACGGTATTGAAAGATAAGTTGACACATGCTCCTTTACTCCAACTTCGACTTTAATAAGACTTTTGAGCTTGAATGTGATGCTAGTGGAATTGGATTAGGAGGTGTGTTATTACAAGATGGCAAACCTGTTGCATACTTTTCGAAAAATTGAGTGGGCCTAGTCTGAACTATTCTACTTATGACAAAGAATTATATGCTCTTGTTCGGACTTTAGAGACATGGCAACATTATTTATGGCCCAAAGAATTTGTTATACATTCTGATCATGAATCTTTGAAACATATTAAAAGTCAAGCTAAACTGAATCGTAGACATGCTAAATGGGTTGAATTCATTGAGACTTTCCCTTATGTCATTAAACACAAGAAGGGTAAAGAAAATTTTATTGCTGATGCTTTGTCTCGTCAATATACTATGCTTTCACAACTTGACTTCAAAATATTTGGTTTGGAGACCATCAAAGATCAATATGTGCATGATGCTGATTTTAAAGATGCAATGCAGAATTGTAAAGAGGGAAGAACATGGAACAAGTTCGTTATTAATGATGGTTTTGTGTTCCGTGCTAACAAGCTATGCATTCCTGCTAGCTCTGTTCGTCTTTTGTTGTTGTAGGAGGCGCATGGAGGAGGATTAATGGGACACTTTGGCGTGAAGAAGACGGAGGATATACTTGCTACACATTTCTTTTGGCCAAAGATGAGACGGGATGTTGAGCGTTTTGTAGCTCGCTGCACTACATGTCAAAAAGCTAAGTCACGACTCAATCCTCATGGTTTATATATGCCTTTACTGTGCCTAGTGTTCCTTGGGAGGATATATCTATGGACTTTGTTTTAGGTTTACCTCGAACAAAGAAGGGAGGATAGCATATTTGTTGTCGTGGATAGATTCTCGAAAATGGCACACTTTATACCATGTCATAAAAGCGATGATCTTTGTTAATGTTGCTGATTTGTTCTTTCGTGAAATTATTCGCTTGCATGGTGTGCCAAATACTATTGTTTCAGATCGTGATACTAAATTTCTTAGCCACTTTTGGAGATGTTTATGGGCTAAGTTGGGGACTAAACTGCTTTTTAGTACTACTTGTCACCCCCAAACTGATGGATAAACTGAAGTAGTCAATAGAACATTGTCTACTATGCTTAGGGCTGTTTTGAAGAATAATAAGAAAATGTGGGAAGAATGCTTGCCTCATATTGAATTTGCTTATAATCGTTCATTGCATTCTACTACTAAGATGTGCCCTTTTGAAATTGTGTATGGCTTCCTTCCTCGTGCACCTATTGATTTGTTGCCTCTTCCATCTTCGGAGAAGGTTAATTTTGATGCTAAAGAACGTGCTGAATTGATTTTAAAAATGCATGAGTTAACTAAGGAAAACATTGAGCGTATGAATGCTAAATATAAACTTGCTAGAGATAAGGGTAGAAAACATGTTGTCTTTGCACCTGGAGATCTTGTTTGGTTACATTTGCGTAAGGATAGGTTTCCTAATTTGCGCAAATCAAAGCTAATGCCACGTGCTGATGGTCCATTTAAGGTGTTAGAGAAAATAAATGATAATGCATATAAACTTGAGTTGCCCGAAGATTTTGGGGTTAGTCCCACTTTTAATATTGCAGATTTGAAGCCTTATTTGGGTGAGGAAGATGAGCTTCCGTCGAGGACGACTTCATTTCAAGAAGGGGAGGATGATGAGGACATCAATACCATTGTTACACCCACAGCCCCTGCTGCTATACATACTGGACCAATTACTCGAGCTCGCGCACGCCAATTGAATTATCAGGTACTTTCGTTTCTTGGTAACGATTCTAATGTGCATGAGAATATGATGCTGCCTAAATTGGATACATTTGTTTTGCTTACAAATGAAGGGCCTACCATGGACAAGAAAGATGAACCTTGGAGCAAGTTCAAGCATGGAGATGTTGGCATGCGCAAGGGGAACAAGAACGGAGTTACAAGTGATGATTCAGGACTTTGAAGCCACCCTAATGAGTGCATGAGGCCTTGGACGAAATATACAAGATGCCACTTCATAATATTCGTCCATAGGCTATTCTAGGTGCTGCGTCACCTTATTATTGGGCCAGCCCATGTAATTTCGAAATACTTAAGTATAGGCTGTTTTTAGAGTCCGTATGTGTGGGGAAACAAGAGTTAGGGTTGATTTGGACCCCTCCACCAAGGGCCACGAAATCCCCCCTCTTCCTCCATATATACAGCGCTTAGGGCCCCGTTTAGACCTTGGGTTTTGTTTAGATTAAAAGTTCGCCATAGCTGCAACTTGGCGTGCCGTTTGTGTTCAACGACCGGACAAAGCGCCACAGAACCCCACCTTGATCAATAAAGCTTTCATCTTATATTCGCAATATCCAGATTGCAATCTCAGTTTCTTGCTTGTTCTTCGTTTGCTCGCAGGAAACAGGCCCTCGTGGTCGAGTTGATCGTGCTCGGCGTGGTCAATAACCCTCGGAAGTTGGTTTAGCGATTGCTAAGGCGCGACGTCTCGCACGTTCGTAGTCGGATCGTCAAGGTCGACTCCCACAGAAACGATAGCCACCATCTCATCGAAACATCGGGACACCTTTGCCTCTATCACACCATGCAAGAGAATAATTTCACGAAAGAACAAATCAGCAACATTAACAGCATCATCGCTTTTATGCCATGGTATAAAGTGTGCCATTTTCGAGAATCTATCCACGACAACAAATATGCTATCCCTCCCCTTCTTTGTTCGAGGTAAACCTAAAACAAAGTCCATAGATATATCCTCCCAAGGAACACTAGGCACAGGCAAATGCATATATAAACCATGAGGATTGAGTCGTGACTTAGCTTTTTACATGTAGTGCAGCGAGCAACAAAACGCTCAACATCCCGTCTCATCTTTGGCCAAAAGAAATGTGTAGCAAGTATATCCTCCGTCTTCTTGACGCCAAAGTGTCCCATTAATCCTCCTCCATGCGCCTCCTGCAACAACAAAAGACGAACAGAGCTAGCAGGAATGCATAGCTTGTTAGCACGGAACACAAAACCATCATTAATAACAAACTTGTTCCATGTTCTTCCTTCTTTACAATTCTGCATTACATCTTTAAAATCAGCATCATGCACATATTGATCTTTGATGGTCTCCAAACCAAATATTTTGAAGTCAAGTTGTGAAAGCATAGTATATCGACGAGACAAAGCATCAGCAATAACATTTTCTTTACCCTTCTTGTGTTTAATGACATAAGGAAAGTCTCAATGAATTCAACCCATTTAGCATGTCTACGATTCAGTTTAGCTTGACTTTTAATATGTTTCAAAGATTCATGATCGAATGTGTAACAAATTCTTTGGGCCATAAATAATGTTGCCATGTCTCTAAAGTCCGAACAAGAGCATATAATTCTTTGTCATAAGTAGAATAGTTCAGACTAGGCCCACTCAATTTTTCGAGAAAAGTATGCAACAGGTTTGCCATCTTGTAATAACACACCTCCTAATCCAATTCCACTAGCATCACATTCAAGCTCAAAAGTCTTATTAAAGTCAGGAAGTTGGAGTAAAGGAGCATGTGTCAACTTATCTTTCAATACCGTGAAAGCTTCTTCTGTGCGGTACCCCAAACAAAAGGCACATCCTTCTTTGTAAGCTCATTGAGAGGTGCAGCAATGGTGCTAAAGTCTCTCACAAAACGCCTATAGAAACCAGCGAGTCCAAGAAAACTCCTCACTTGTGTGACCGTTTTGGGCTGCGGCCAACTCTCAATAGCTTCAATCTTGGCTTTATCAACTTCAATTCCCTGTGGAGTAACAACATAGCCAAGAAAAGATACTCGGTCGGTGCAAAAGGTGCACTTCCCAAGGTTACCAAACAAACGTGCATCACGTAGAGCATTAAAAACAACACGTAAATGTTCCAAATGTTCTTCCAAAGATTTGCTATAAATCAGTATATCATCAAAGTAAACTACCACAAATCGTCCAATGAAAGCACGTAAAACTTCGTTCATTAATCTCATGAAAGTACTAGGTGCATTAGTAACCCAAAAGGCATGACTAACCACTCATATAATCCAAACTTAGTTTTGAATGCTGTTTTCCATTCATCTCCCAATTTCATACGAATTTGATGGTATCCACTATGCAAATCCACTTTGGAGAATATTGTAGAGCCACTCAATTCATCAAGCATATCATCTAGCCTAGGAATAGGATGACGATAACGAATAGTAATATTATTAATGCCTCTAAAATCAACACACATACGCGACGTACCATCCTTTTTAGGCACTAGTATAATAGGAACAGCACATGGACTAAGAGATTCGCGTATATAACCTTTGTCGAGCAGCTCCTGTACTTGACGCATAATCTCCTTCGTCTCCTCTGGATTGGTACGGCATGGTGCACGGTTGGGTAGCGATGCACCGGGAATTAAGTCAATTTGATGCTCAATCCCTCGAATAGGTGGTAGTCCGGTGGCACGTCTTGTGGGAAGGCGTCGTGAACTCTGCAAAATGTTAGTGACAGCGGGGGGCAAAGAGGAAGGCACGTCCTCGAATGAAAATAATGCCTCTTTGCACACAAAAGCATAGCAAACAGATTTGCTAGAATCTAGCTCATCAATATCAGATTTGGTGGCAAATAAACATGCACTTTTCAGTTTAATTTCAGAAGCAACATTAGATGGTTTATTATTAGGCTCATTTGTTGCTCAAATTCTTTTGCCACAATCTGATTTTCACTCTTATTTTTCTCCTGTTTTGCTTTATTAGCTCTATTAATATCATCTTTCAAAATGGAATCAGGAGTCATAGGAAGCAAAGTAATATTTTTATCCTTGTGAACAAGAGTATACTGATTGTGTCTACCATGGTGTACAGAATTGTTATCAAATTGCCATGGTCTACCAAGTAATAAGGAACATGCTTGCATAGGTACCACATCACAATCAACATAATCAGCATATGTAGAGATACTAAAATACACACTAACAAAGACGTGTTACCTTAACCTTGCCGCTGTTGTTGAACCATTGGATGTAGTAAGGATGTGGATGTGGTCTTGTGGTGAGAGAAAGCTTCTCCACCATATCCATGCTAGCCAAGTTGTTGCAGCTCCCTCCATCTATGATGACACGAATAGAACGTTCCTTCACAACTCCCTTTGTATGGAACAAGTTATGCCTCTGATTTTGCTCAGCTTGTGTAACCTGCACACTCAAAACACGTTGAGCAACTAAACATTCATACCTGTCAGCATCTTCAGCAGCCATGAATTGCGTCTCATGATCAGAATCATCTCCACCATGTTCTTCATGTGTAATAAGAGCCAAAGTCTCTTCATCATAGTCACTAGCGGACTCATACCCACCATCCTCAGTAGCAATCATCACACGCTGAGATTGGCATTCTCTCCCAAAATGTCCTCTTCCCTTACAACGACGACAAATAATATCACTTGTGTGCCCTGTTGACGCCATGGAAGAAGAAGAGCTCTGTGTAGGCCTAGCAGGTGTGCTCTTGGCAGATAGTGGTGGTTGTGCCTGCTTTCTTGTATCACGGTTGGAGGTGGCAGCCGATGGAGGTGCCGGTGTAGTAGAACGTGTGGACGTAGATGATGCACGTGGTGTCCATGATGAAGGTCGACCTGCAGAAAATTTAGTCCGCGCCAAGGCCTGTCGATCCTGCACTTCACGTTCAGCTTTACAAGCAAGACGGAATAATTGAGTGATATTATTATAATCCTTGTAGTCTAGAATGGTCTGAATCTCTCTATTTAATCCACCCAGAAAACGTGCAAGCATAGCTTCATTCTCCTCAACAATACCACATCTAATCAAGCCAGTTTGTAATTCCCGATAATATTCTTCACCGAATTTTTCCTTGTCTTAAGCGCTGCAATTTTGAAGTAATTCACGTTGATAATATGGTGGAACCCAACGAGTACGCATAGCAGTTTTCAAAGCAGCCCAAGTAGCTGGACCAGGATATAATCTACAATGTTCAGACCACCAAACACATGCAAAGCTAGTGAAAGCACAAACAATGACGAGAACACGTCTTTCCTCGGGATATTGTAAACATGTAAATCGTTGGTCAGTTTCTAACTCCCAAGTAAGATATATATCAGGAACATATCTACCCTCAAATGGTGGAATATTCAATTTTAGTTTAGGGAGATGGTCATGATCTCGTACTGAAGGGAGCCGAACATTGCCATTATTTGCATGTGGACGACACTGGTGGTTGTGGTTTGGTGGTTGCACGTAGTTCGATGTTGATCAACCTCATCCTCGTAATATCTCACATAATCATCCTCCCCCACCGCAGCAGCAGGAGCCACAGAAGTATCAACAACAGCACCAGCAGCTTGGCCAGGCTGAAGAGGGACACGTGAAGCTCGGCGGAGGGCTGTTTCGCGATGTGGAGGTAGTCCTTGTTGTTGTAGTAGAGGTGCGCTAGGTGCCGCCGGTGGTGGTAGTGGTAGACGCGCGAGCAATTCATTAAACTTGTTATCGAGCTTTGTTTCGAACGCCTTCTCAATGCCATCTATCTTCTCCATGGCTTCTTCAAATCTATTTAGCACATCTTCCACCTGCCCACTCATCATTTATTGAAACTTATCATGTAGCGCTTTGTTTGTCATGTTCTCCCGATCGATCCACGTCGGCTTGTGATCCTGCCATGGTTAGCAGCAATAGAAAGACACAAGAATATGATTGACGGACTACTAGGAAGTGGTGGTGGTGGTGTGGTGGGCGATCACAAATCCGTCAAGGAAATCTCAAATTCTTACCAGTTCTTACCCAAGAAGAAAGGTGATCGGCAACCGATGTAGTCAAAACTCTCAAAGCTTGGATAGAGCGATTACGGGGAGAGTCAAAGCATACGATGTAGAAGTATGTGGAGCTGGGAAGGCTTATAATATGGTAGCAAAAGGGTGACAACAATCAATTTAGAGATGCAAAGTTGAATAAGCGCTCAACGACGATCTTGTCTTTGGTCCTAGGCTGAACCGTGCTAGAGACGCGAGCCTAGAACACTAACAAAATCACGGCGCTGCACGGAAACAACGGAAAAGCACACTCTGGAATATATTTTTTTTCGCTCTTTTTTTTTTGCGCTGCTTTTTTTTCTGCGCTGCTCTTTTTTTTTTTGCGAAAAATCACTATAATGGCGAGTGTCTCAAAACTCTTCCGGGGTCAAACTGACAGGATGGGCACGAAATTTTTTTGACCAAATCTTTTTTTTTCGACTGCCCGGACCCAAAAACTGGAAACGGGTCAAAAAAAACTTTCTATAACGGCGACTGTCTCAATACGCTTATAAACACCTAAAAATAGGATAGCCAGAATTTTTTTTGACAAGTACGTTTTCGGAAAATTTTGGGCCTAAACGGAGGATGATGAGGACATCAATACCATTGTTACACCCACAGCCCCTGCTGCTATACATACTGGACCAATTACTAGAGCTCGCGCACGCCAATTGAATTATCAGGTACTTTCGTTTCTTGGTAACGATTCCAATGTTCATGAGAATATGATGCTGCCTAAATTGGACACATTTGTTTTGCTTACATATGAAGGGCCTACCATGGACAAGAAAGATGAACCTTGGAGCAAGTTCAAGCATAGAGATGTTGGCATGCGTAAGGGGAACAAGAACGGAGTTACAAGTGATGATTCCAGGACTTTGAAGCCACCCTAATGAGTGCATGAGGCCTTGGACGAAATATACAAGATGCCACTTCATAATATTAGTCCATAGGCTATTCTAGGTGCTGCGTCACCTTATTATTGGGCCAGGCCCATGTAATTTCGAAATACTTAAGTATAGGCTGTTTTAGAGTCCGTATGTGTGGGGAAACAAGAGTTAGGGTTGGTTTGGACCCCTCCCTCAAGGGCCACGAAATTCCTCCTCTTCCTCCATATATACAGCCCTTAGGGCGTCGTTTAGACTTTGGGTTTTGTTTAGATCAAAAATTCGCCATAGCAGCAACTTGGCGTGCCGTTTGTGTTCAACGACCGGACCAAGGCGTCCACAGAACCCCACCTTCATTAATAAAGCTTTCCTCTTATATTCGCAATATCCAGATTGCAATCTTAGTTTCTTGCTTGTTCTTCGTTTGCTCGCAGGAAACAGGCCCTCGTGGTCAGGTTGATCGTGCTCGGCGTGGTCAATAACCCTCGGAAGTTGGTTTAGCGATTGCTAATGCGCGACGTCTCGCACGTACGTACTCGGATCGTCAAGGTCGACTCCCACAGAAACGATAGCCACCATCTCATCGAAACATCGGGACACCTTTGCCTCTATCAGAGGGTGACACTTCCATCTTCGGAAGCCCCCGAATGAAGATGGCCGAGCATGGGAAACTCCCTTCGATCATGGAGACGAGCTACGAGGTGCCACATTATATGGGCCTCCGACAACAAGACGGCGACAAGAAGGTCGAGCAAGGGCCATCCCCTTCGACCACGGCGATAGGAATTGAGCATGGAGACATCTGCACCAACATCTCTCCGACACACACACATGTCGAGATGCCCCATTTGTCATGTGAGGAGAGCCACCACCCCATGAGAGAGATGAGTGACTCCACCATATGTGACATTGAGAGCATTTCCTTTGAGAGGATGAGTGTGACCACCAATAGCCCCACACATGAGAGCATGCCACACATCCTATGTGAGGTTGAGAGCCATTTGAGTGACTCCACCAACCATATGATTGAGTGCAATTTTGAGGGAGTGAGTGAGCCACAACACGTAGTGAGTAAGGTAGTTGAGACGGCATGTGAGGCCACTATGATTTCTAGCGACTTACTGATGTAGGGCGGAACCCTACGTGGATGATCTTTCACGTTGGAGCGGATCCTACGGTGGATTACGGAGAACACGCGGAAGAACAAGAGGGAAACACGTGGAAGAACAAGAGGGAATTCACTCAACCGACAAGAAACCAATCACACAAGTGCTAGACTATCGATCACATAGAGTGGCACAAGATTCAAGAACAACAAAGGTAAGGATACATGAGTAGCCGTTCTTCTCCGAGAGGAGGTCTTGATGGGGTCCACCCTAGAAGGGGGTCTTGAATCCTCTTGGGGGATCTTCTCCGTAGAGGTCCTGATCTCCGAGGAGAAGTAGCCAAGTGGATGAGCAAAGGCTCTCACACCAAAATATGAGCTAATCCAAAGCTAACCCTAGAAAGAGGAGGGGATCAAGTATATATAGTCTCGGGGCGAAGGGGTACAAGGGACAAGTCACGGAGGCGCTGCACGCAGCAGGGAGGCGGACGTCCGGGCATCGGGCGGATGTCGGGGCTGCGAGGCGCCGGATGTCCGGGCTCTCAGCCGGATGTCCGTCTAGGGCGACGATTCTGCAGAACGGATGATGGGAGCCGGATTTCGGGCGGCGGCGGATATCCGGGGCTTCGGGACGGGCGGATGTCGGGCTGGTCAGGTCTCCAGTGCATTCGGTGATGGAGGGGCCGGATTCGAGGCGAAGGGCGGATATCCGGGCTTCGGGAAGAGCCGGATGTCCGGGGCATGGGGCGGATGTCGGGCTGAGCAGAACTTCTCCGGTTCCTCTCGTCGTGTTCCTTCATCCTTGTACTTGGGGACTTGTCCGTCTTCACGTGCACCCTCGGGAGGTTCCCCTTGACACCTGATCATGCATAGCATATCGGACTTAGGTAGTAGCCATGTCTCGAGTGGATTATATGCGATATCAATAAGGAAGGAGGTCACCTCGTTCTCGAGAGCTCTAGCTCTAGCTCGTGTCATGGGTCCTCTTGGCTCTTGATGAGACGGTTGTAGGTCCATGGGGATGATCGTGGGATACTCCGCATCATCTCCCCCCCCCCCTTGGGAGAGATCCGACCTTGGATCAAAAGCTTCATCTCCATGGAATGGTGCGAGGTCCTTGACGTTGAAGATGTCGCTCACGTTGTATTTGTCGCGAGGTAGGTCGATCTTGTAAGCGTTGTCGTTGTAGCGTGCTAGCACCTTGAAAGGTCCATCGGCTCGAGGGAGAAGCTTGGACTTGCGTTCTTTGGGGAAGCGGTCCTTGCGAAGGTGTAGCCACACTAGATCACCAATGTTGAAGACGATGGGTTGCTTGTTGGCATTGAGCTTGTTTGCTTGGCGTTGTACTTGGCGCTCAATGGTGTGCCTTGTATCTTCGTGCATCTTCTTGATGTAGCTTGCTCGTTCACTAGCATCCATGTTGGTGCGCTCTTGGAGAGGAAGTGGTAGAATGTCCAAACGGGACAACGGGTTGAAACCGTAGACGACCTCGAAGGGGACTTGCGGTAGTTGAATGTCTTGCACGATTGTAGGCGCTTTCGGCGATGGGTAGACATGCTTCCCACTCCTTGATGTTCTTCTTGATCAAGACACGAAGTAGAGTGGATAGTGTGCGGTTCGTCACCTCCGTTTGGCCGTCGGTTTGGGGATGGTGATAGAGGCGAGGATGTCCCGATCTTTCGATGAGATGATAACTATCGATTTGGTGGAGACGACTTTGACGATCCGACTACAAACGTGCACGACGTTGCGCCTTAGCAATCGCTAAACCAATCTCCTCGAGGTTCTTGACGATGCGGAAGCACGATCAGCCTGACCACGAAGGTCTATTCCTGCACGCAATCGAAGAACATGCAAGAATATGATAATGCAATCTGAATATTGCGAATATATATAAAGTATTGATAAGCGTGGGGATCCGTAAGCGGTCTTGGCCTGGTCGTTGGACACAAGCGAAGTACGAAGTTGCAATGGCTAACTTTTAACTAAACAAATCCCAAGGAAAAAGCTACTAGATGGATCTACTTATATAGGAGCAAGGGTGGCGGCCAAGGAGGTGGGAGGACGTCCCAAGGCAGCCTAAAACTAACCCTAGGTCGTACAAGGCCAATGGGCCCAAGCGGAGGTGACGTAACACCTTTGGACTTGTAGTTTGACTCGGATTCTGCTGCAGCATCAGATTGTTTCGTCTATACCTCAACGCTCCGGACGGATTTTAAGGTGATTCCAATTGGGTTGGAAAATGCACGAAATCTATTTTCCAACAAAAAAAGAATCAACCAATTTGGAGTCCGTATGAAAAAGTTATAGACGTTTTGAGTCAGGTATGTCTGTGCAGTCCGAATCTGAGTCCAGAACGTGAGAGACTTGGACTCTATCTTCTCTTGGGCCAAAAGTGACGTGAGAGAACTTTTTGAACAGCAGGTAAACATCTCTTTCTCCCTTATCTTCATATGTGGATTGTACAAATGTCCCATACACCTACAATTAGACATGGCACAAAAGTTTGTGAAGTATTTTTGTCCTGGATAACATAAATATATTATTGAATAGTTTGCACTAGAAATCACCGAGAAATATGCATGTATGCAATATTTTGGTCTCATCCAAGGTAGTCATGTCCTCATCATCCTCCCTTTTTGAAAACAAAGCCGTCCTCGGCGTTGCTTAATCTGAAATGTGGCTAACAAAAGAGACAAGGTGTACATGTTGTATATGTATCGTCATCCATTTTACTTCCCTTGATTTTTGCATATATGACACATGAATAGATGAGTAACTTGCATAGTTCATAAAATCTAAAGCCAACAAATTAGCACAAGAACTAGAAGGCTTGAAAATACTGCAACTCAGTTTGCACATATAAGTGAAGCTCTTATTTATTTCAAGAGATTGACAATGTTCATCATTAAACCATCCCAACATTGGTGAATAAACCTTATTTGAATCAAATTTACATGCTACAACATGCTTAGATAAGCAAACATGCAATGAGTCATTCGACACAGAATCATCACCAAGATTAGAGGTCGTATCAAAATGATTAAACATTGATTCTTTTGCATCAATAGTTAATTCAATGGGTGCTCTCAAAATTGTTGGTATTTCAGTTGTTTGATCACATGGCAAAGTCAAATTATCAATATAATCCTCTAAAATAGGTGGTGTGATCAAAGTAGTGGGTAGCTCAACACATGATGTATTCAAGTTAACTAGGCATGCATCATTCTCATGTAAAAGTGGAAAATCTGTACCTTTGTCATTACCTCTTATAGTCAACTCAGATGATGCAGGCACTCTCGATGGTGATGTGTCACATGGTGGAGATGATGTAGTCCTCGCAACAACGGATGTGGTTGTCATAATACGCCTAGTAGTTGAATAAACATCTGTATCAACAGTTGGAATGTGCACCCGCGCTTGTTCTCCTTGTGGGCAACACGTCGTTTTATTTCCTGTTCAGCTTTGCAAGCAAGACGAAACAAATGGTCCATAGGATAACACTCTTCATGAATTAGTATCTCCTGAATATTATGGTTTAATCCTCCCAAAATCTATCCATAAAATCTTCTTCACTTTCTTCTAAAATGAGTGCAACAAGGTAGTTTGTAAATCATCATAATATTTTGTTACGGTGTCACTACCTTGTTTTAAATGTTCCAGTTTTTTAATCATGCCACGAGTATAATAAACATCGACGAATCTATCTCTCATGACATGTTTTAAATCATCCCAAGTATTAGGTACATAATCAGGGTGTAACCGACAATATTCACTCCACCAAACTAGAGCATAACCAGTGAAAGAACCAACGCAATCATAACTTTTTACGTTCATCAAAATTATGGGAAGCAAATATATTATTTATGTCTAACTCCCATTCAATATATAAAGGAGGTCTAAAACGGCCATTAAATGGTGGTATAGAAACATGAACCTGATCATGTGCATTTGGATGTTTGTGCACCTCTCGTGACGGTTGTGGTATTTGCATAGGTGGTGGCATGTCTCCCGTGATCGACAAAGCCCATGAATTGACTCTGGATCCTGTCATGATTAGTAGAACAAGAAACAAAATCCAAAAATAATGTTCCTATAACTACTAGGATGTGGTGGTAAAACGCTCACAGTAAAGCAAATATCAATGTCTTACAAGTTCTTACCATGCAGCAGCGGTGATCGGCAACCAGCGGTGTCAAGTAACTCGAATATTGAGTAAAGTGATTGCTAGGGGAGCGACGATACACGGTGTAGAAATATGTGGAGCTGGGTTGGCTATATATGGTAGCAAAAGATTAGCAATAATCAATTCAAAGATGCAATGTTGAATAAGCGCTCAACGACGGTCTTGTGCTGGTCCTAGGCTAGACCGGACTAGAGACGCGAGCCTAGAACACTAATGAGGTCACGGCATAGCACAACTAGCATCAATGAAGGATACTAAGTAGCTCTTGACAGCAAGATATAAGTGAAGATCACAACAGCAGTGAAGATAATGATGAAAACAAGCGCCAAGCAGGACATACAACAACTCTCTCCAACTTTCCTCTTGAAAAGTTTGAGCCAATTTTCTGATAAATTCTTTCAAAGAATGCTACTAACTCAAGCTTTCCAATGCAAAAGAATCACTCAATTCGAGTTGATATGAGGAGTCAAAGAATTCTAAAACTGGCCTGAAAAATTGGAACAAGCTGTGTTCACGAACTTCAGAGGGCAAAACACCTATTTAGAAGCCGATTTTGAGGTGTCAAATATTGAACAAGCTTCTGCAACTATTTAGATGCGCCTCGTCTCTAGCTTTAATTTGAGTACTCATGAGTCAAAACGGACTTCGTATGAGGAAGATACACCTGTTTTACTGAACAGTGCGCAAAACAGATTCCAATCCGAATTCAGGTACGAGATTGATTCTAGATAGATCCGGTTTTTTCCTCTCTTTTTTTTCACGCTTTTTTCTTTTCTTCTCTCTCTTTTCTTTTTTTCTTTCCTTTTTCTCTCTTTTTTCTCTATCTTTTTTTTTCTCCCTCTTTCCAAGACAAACTGGATAAGATGCAGATTGGATCAGGCGAAGATGTGAATGACCTCAACGATGATTATGACAATGAACAGTGCGTAGCACGTGATGGAAATTGGACACTAATGTGAACAGAACTCGAAACTCTAAATGAACTAGACACTAAGACCAGCAACTCGACACGACGATGCAACCGATAATTCAATAATGCAACCAATGAAAAGAAAACTGCAAAGGCTCAGACTGGCTTGGACAAAGGATGAATAGATCTAACTTTTTTTTGTGGCTTTTTCTTGGACAATAGGTAAGAAAATAAATCTAATCTAGGGATAATTGGAAATTCTCACCGAGTAACCTGAAAACTGATACCACTTGATAGAGGCGAGGGTGTCCCGATCTTTCGATGAGATGATAACTATCGATTTGGTGGAGACGACTTTGACGATCCGACTACAAACGTGCACGACGTTGCGCCTTAGCAATCGCTAAACCAATCTCCTGAGGTTACTGACGATGCCGGAAGCACGATCAGCCTGACCACGAAGGTCTATTCCTGCACGCAATCGAAGAACAAGCAAGAATATGATAATGCAATCTGAATATTGCGAATATATATGAAGTATTGATAAACGTGGGGATCCGTAAGCGGTCTTGGCCTGGTCGTTGGACACAAACGAAGTACACGAAGTTGCAATGGCTAACTTTTAACTAAACAAATCCCAAGGAAAAAGCTACTAGATGGATCTACTTATATAGGAGCAAGGGGTGGCGGCCAAGGAGGTGGGAGGACGTCCCAAGGCAGCCTAAAACTAACCCTAGGTCGTACAAGGCCAATGGGCCCAAGCGGAGGTGACGTAACACCTTTGGACTTGTAGTTTGACTCGGATTCTGCTGCAGCATCAGATTGTTTCGTCTATAACTCAATTCTCCGGACGGATTTTAAGGTGATTCCAATTGGGTTGGAAAATGCACGAAATCTATTTTCCAACAAAAAAAGAATCAACCAATTTGGAGTCCGTATGAAAAAGTTATAGACGTTTTGAGTCAGGTATGTCTGTGCAGTCCGAATCTGAGTCCAGAACGTGAGAGACTTGGACTCTATCTTCTCTTGGGCCAAAAGTGACGTGAGAGAACTTTTTGAACAGCAGGTAAACATCTCTTTCTCCCTTATCTTCATATGTGGATTGTACAAATGTCCCATACACCTGCAATTAGACATGGCACAAAAGTTTGTGAAGTATTTTTGTCCTGGATAACATAAATATATTATTGAATAGTTTGCACTAGAAATCACCTGAGAAATATGCATGTATGCAATATTTTTGGTCTCATCCAAGGTAGTCATGTCCTCATCAGATGGTATGCCGAGGAGAACAAGAGCTTGATTCCGAGCTTGGCACATAGGGTCTTCCAAAAATAACTCAAGAACTTGACGTCACGATCGGAGACGATTGTCCCTACAAAAGAGATTTGCAACATGTGAAGCATCGTCTATCTTGTTACAAGGAATGAAATGTGCCATTTTAGAAATTCTATCTACAACAACAAACACGGAATCCTTGCCAGTTTGAGTCCTAGGCAAACCAAGTACAAAATCCATACTAATGTCTTCCCATGGTTGATATGGGATAGGAAGAGGCATGTGAAGACCATGAGATTGAGCTTTAGACTTAGCTTTGCGACATGTATAACATCGGTTGGTGAAGCGTGAGACGTCGCGGAACATCTTGGGCCAAAAGTAGTTGTTGGAGAGCGTGGCGAATGTCTTGTCGCGTCCAAAGTGTCCCATGAGTCCGCCTCCGTGAGCCTCTTGCAAAAGGAGCAAACGAAGAGAAGACTCGGGAATGCAAAGTTTGTTAGCTCTCATAAGATAACCATCCTTGATGTAATATTGTTCCCAAGACGTATGCGTCAAACACTTAGCATAAGGAGAAGCAAAAGATGGATCATGCTCATACAAGTCTTTTATATGCTCAAAACCAATAACATTCAACTCAAGTTGAGTGACAAGCATGTTTATGCGTGAAAGCGCGTCGGCCACTACATTTTCTTTACCCTTAATGTACTTGATCACATAAGGAAAAGATTCAATGAATTCACTCCATTTGGCATGACGCTTGTTTAACTTAGTTTGACCTTTGAGGTACTTAAGCGTTTCATGATCGGTATGGATGACAAACTCATGAGGTCTAAGGTAATGTTCCCAAACATGTAGCACACGCACTAAAGCATACAATTCTTTGTCATAGATGGGATAATTAAGTTGAGCACCGGAGAGTTTTTCACTAAAATAAGCAATGGCTCGTTTTTCTTGCATCAAAACTCCACCAATTCCGGTACCACTTGCATCACAATGAACCTCAAAAGTTTTGTCAAAATTGGGCAAAGCAAGAATCGGAGCATGAGTAAGCAAAGACTTGAGCTCATCAAAAGCGGTTGATTGCAAAGTTCCCCAAACAAAGGGAGTATTCTTCTTGCTCAAAGCATGCAAAGGAGCGGCAATTGTGCTAAAATCTTTCACAAAGCGACGATAGAAACCCGCAAGACCAAGAAAACTTCGCACTTGTTGCAAATTGGTGGGTTGGGGCCAAGTTTTAATTGCTTCAATTTTAGATTCATCAACATGGACACCCTTTGAGGAAACGACAAAACCCAAAAAAACCACTTTGTCAACTCCAAAAGTGCATTTTTTCAAGTTTGCATAAAGGCTTTCCTTGCGAAGAGTTTGCAACACAGATTTTACATGATTGATGTGCTCTTTCATGGTTTTGCTAAATACAAGAATATCATCAAAGTAAACCACAACAAAGACTCCAATATAAGGACGAAGTACATGATGCATAAGGCGCACAAAAGTACAGGGAGCTTCGAAAGACCCATAGGCATCACTAACCACTCATATAAACCAAATTTGGTTTTGAAAGCAGTTTTCCATTCATCACCCTCTTGTATGCGGATTTGATAATAGCCACTTTTAAGATCAATTTTTGAGAAAAAGTTGGCTCCACTAAGTTCATCAAGCATGTCATCTAGGCGAGGAATGGGATGCCTATATCGAACGGTAATAGCATTGATAGGTCTACAATCGGAACACAAGCGGAAACTTCCATTGGGCTTAGGCACAAGAATAACGGGAACGGCACAAGGGCTTAAGCTTTCACGTACATGACCTTTGTCGATTAGTTGTTGTACTTGCCGTTGAATCTCCTTGGTTTCTTCCGGATTGACTCGGTATGGAGCTTTGTTTGGTAGTGGCGCTCCGGGGATGAGGTCGATTCGATGCTCAATGCCTCGAAGAGGAGGTAGACCCGGAGGTAGCTCATCGGGGAAAATATCTTGGAATTCCTGCAAAAGAGATTGAAACACCAAAGGTAGCTCGTGAATGGTGTTAGTTTTTGGTTCTCCATCCTTGCACACAAGGACAAAGTGCATCACGGTAGATGGGTTCTCACACACTTCTCTCATATCACTTTTGGTGGCAAATAGAATGAGGTTTTTCTCTCTAGGCGAAGAGTCGCTCAAATTTGGCTTGTGGCTCTCATTCACTTTTGGGTGGATCACTTCCTCACTCTTTTCTCTATGATGTGTGGCTTGCTTTTCGGCTATCACATGACTAGGAGACATAGGTCGTAGCACATATTCTTTCCCTTTCATCTTGAAGCTATAGTGATTGGTGGGCCCGTTGTGGATGACACCACGGTCAAATTGCCATGGTCGACCTAGAAGTAGGTGGCAAACGGTCATTGGGACCACATCACATTCCAACGTGTCTTCATAAGCACCAATTTTGAAGGAGACTTGGACCGTATGCTCGACTCTTATAGTGCCGGAGTCACTTAGCCATTGAACCTTGTAGGGGTGCGGGTGCTTCCTCTTGACCAATTGTAGCTTGGAGCATAGTTCTTCACTTGCCAAGTTGTGGCAACTACCTCCATCGATGATGACCTTGATGGACCGCCCATTGATGCCGGCTTTTGTGTGGAAGATGTGGTTCTTCTTGTTGATGTTCGAGAGTCAAGACTTTGGAGACAACGAGAGTGGGGCTCGAATCCTCGTCACAAAAGACTTGATCATCTTCCTCTTCATTCACTTGCTGGTGCATGGCCACTTGCTCAAGGGCTTCCATTTCCTCTTCACTCATGGAGTCATATGTGCCATCGTCGTTGAGGATCATGGGGCGCTTGTTGGTGCATTCGTATGACTTGTGGCCTCGGCCGCCGCAAGTGAAACACTTGAAGGAGCTTGTCTTGATGGTCTCATCGGTCGGAGTAGAGGATGAAGCACGCGGCTTGAGGTTGTTTGTAGTAGGAGGAGGACGACTTGAACTTGTCGATGTCTTCTTGTAACTTGACTTGTCGTCGTTTCTTGAAGAAAGCTTGGTTGATGTAGATGTTGGAGGAGTCGTTGAAGCTTGGTTGTTGGAGAAGCCGTAGGTCTTGGATGAGTACTTGGCGTACTTGAAGTCATCTTGCACTTGGCGTTCCGCCTTTGTAGCTTGATGCACGAGCTCAATGAGGGATGAGTATGGTTGGAAGTCGGCGATCTTCTTGATGGGATGATTGAGTCCATTCAAGAAACGTGCCATAGTTTGCTCATCATCTTCCTTGACATTGGCTCGAATCATGGCTATCTCCATTTCCTTGTAATATTCTTCAACGCTCTTTGTTCCTTGCTTGAGTAGTTGGAGTTTCTTGAAGAGGTCGCGGTTGTAGTAGGTTGGCACAAAACGTGCTCGCATGACATCCTTCATTTGAGCCCAAGTTGTGATTGGAGGTTCACCCCTTGCTTGTCGTCGCTCAATGATTTGTTCCCACCATATGAGCACATAGTCTTGGAACTCAAGTGATGCCATTGCTATTTTCTTCGCTTCATCGTAGTTGTGCAAGCGGAAGATTTTGTCAACCTTCAATGCCCACGAGAGGTAGTCTTCGGGGTCATTGCTTCCATTGAACTTGGGCATGGTGAATTTTAGCTTGCCGTAGCGTTGCTCTTCATTGTGTTGTTGGCGATGTTGATGATGACGTCCTTGACATGGAATGTACTCGTCTTCATGTTGCTCTTGGCGCGGAGGAAGGCCATGAACAAGTTGCTCTTGTTGAACTTGAGGTTGAGGTGGAGCTTGACGAGCTTGTGGAGGAGCTTGAGGAACTTGACGTTGTACATGAGGTTGGTAGTTCCTCTCTTGGATCTCTTCTCGAAGGGCTTCCTCTTGATTGCGCCGTTCGCGATTGCGGTAGGCGACGACTCTACTTGATTCTTGAAGGGCACGTTGCGCCTCAAGAGCTTGCGCTTCACGTTGTTGTTGTTGAAGACGTTTGAGCCTTGGCGTCTTGTTCGTCTTGGTGAAGACGTGCTCGTTCTTGCTCTTGTTGGCGACGAAGACGTTGTCGTTCTTGGGCTTGAGCAAAAGCCTCTTGGTTTGATTGAGGACGAGGAACTTGATCATCAACTTGCTCTTGTGAATGCTTGTCATGTAGCGGGTTGCGAGATGCGTGACGGTCTTGACGAGCGGCACGATGAAGAGTGTTCGAAGTAGGTGTACTTGAGTCGTAGAAGGTGTCGTCGGAGTGTCGACTCGAGCGGCTCCGTCTTGATGATGAAGAAGTTGAATGATGCCGGTTTCTCATCAACGCGCGGATCTCGTCCATTCTTGCATCATTCTCTTGCTTGTGAGCCTCGAACTTGTTGTCGAAGTAGTCTCTTGTACGTTGCTCGGAGAGTCGTAAGTCGGTGGCGAGGTTGTCGATGCGGTCGCTCATTGCTTGTTGTTCTTGGTGCAACGCTCGTTGTGCGCCAAAGAGTTGGCTCTTGGTGACGTATGAAGACATGTCGTCGTCTTGCTCGATGAAGAGTGGGTTGGTAGAAGAACTTGGCCTATCCATCATTCCAAGCAAGATGTGAGTGGTAGAATGGAAAAGAACGTATACCAATGTACCTTTGACCGATGTTGAAAATGAATCTAGTTCACTCAAATGCGGACAATGAAATAGCACTCTTGGTACCGATTCTTGTCGGTTCTCACACCTACACAAATAAAAGCTTATGGTGGAGCTCGGTTAGGATGGTGGCACAAAATTTGATGCAATTGTAAGTGAGACTCAATAAAGTTGGAAATGATTCACAAATTTGCAAATGCAACAAGTAGACCAATAGCAAGATATGGTACACGGAAACACACGCGCAAATAGATAATATGGGGTTATGCAACCAAGGATGAGCCAAAATGTGGAATTCACCAAGATGCTCTTGTTGCACAACACTAGAGAGACGCTAGCACGATTGCTCAATAGGCGGATACAAACTTGTGCACAACCTACTAAGCAAAAATGCAACGACTTCTATCCCAAGTATGCTATATGTATGGTGTGTTGATGTGTTGATCCGAGATGATCAAGTATGACAATCTTAATGTTTTATGATGCTATGGTTCTTGCTCATAAGCTCTTTGCTTATCTTTCTCTCTTTGCTTAAAAGCTTGATTGGCTCTTTCTCTTTTGAGCTCTTTTTCTCATGCAAAACTTCACGAACCAAGATAGTAATTGTGTATGCGATGACAACTTTGTGACACACAAGTTGATGCTAAGATATGCACCACTTTGGTATGGTATGTATGCTATGGAGTATGATCACTAATGTGCACAAGTCATGTTGCCGGCAATACTCAATGGCTAGTCTCGATGGGTAAGCAACGCAAAAGATGGCTATGATGGTTATCAATGCAATTGCAAGTAATGACAAAGGTGTCGACGATGTTACCGTCCTTGGCGAGGATGAGCGGTGGTGATGTTGATGTTGAACCGTACCTAGATAGCCGAAACACAAGAGGATACGGAAAACCCCAACTCAAATTCTCAAGGCAAAAGTTGGCAACATTGTCGGAATTGGTAGTGGAAAAGGCTATTGCGGTGTTATGTGGAGGTGGTGGAGGTGTATGGAAGTGTGTGTGGGCACGGGATAAAATTTGGCGAAAGTTAGGCGGTGATCGGGGTGGTGGAAGGGATTGATGTTACCAGGGGCCGGAAATCCGGGCTAGAAGCCGGATGTCCAGGCGCGGATGTCCGGCTGATCGGGCGGATGTCCGGCTGCGGATGTCCGGGCTGCTCGGGCGGACGTCCGAACGAAGAACACCAGGGGAGAGGTCGAAACCGGTCAAATTTGGGCGATTTTGTGGATGAAAATTGTGAAAAAGAGGGGGGAATGCTAGATCTACCTGCAACACACGAAATCCACGGATCAAATCCAACAAAATTTCATCACACTAACAAATCACAAAAAATTTTGGGGCTATTTTTGTGGGGAATTTTCGAAATTAGGACAAAAACAACAAAATCAAGCTAGAAAAAGAGGGGTAGGGGCTCCAATAACGTGATCAACGTGGCTCATGATACCATAGATGATGTAGGGTGGAACCCTACGTGGATGATCTTTCACGTTGGAGCGGATCCTACGGTGGATTACGGAGAACACGCGGAAGAACAAGAGGGAAACACGTGGAAGAACAAGAGGGAATTCACACCGACAAGAAACCAATCACACAAGTGCTAGATTATCGATCACATAGAGTGGCACAAGATTCAAGAACAACAAAGGTAAGGATACATGAGTAGCCGTTCTTCTCCGAGAGGAGATCTTGATGGGGTCCACCCTAGAAGGGGGTCTTGAATCCGCTTGGGGGATCTTCTTCGTAGAGGTCCTGATCTCCGAGGAGAAGTAGCCAAGTGGATGAGCAAAGGCTCTCACACCAAAATATGAGCTAATCCAAAGCTAACCCTAGAAAGAGGAGGGGATCAAGTATATATAGTCTCGGGCGAAGGGTACAAGGACAAGTCCGGGGCGCTGCATAGCAGGGGAGGCGGACGTCCGGGCGTCGGGCGGATGTCCGGGCTTCGAGGCGCCGGATGTCGGGCTCTCAGCCGGATGTCGAACTAGGGCGACCGATTCTGCAGAACCGGATGATGGGAGCGGATTTCGGGCGGCGGCGGATATCCGGGCTTGGACGGGCGGATGTCCGGGCGGGAGGCGGATGTCCGGGCTGGTCTGGTCTCCAGTGCATTCGGTGATGGAGGGCGGATTTCGGGCGAAGGGCGGATATCCGGGGCTTGGGAAGAGCCGGATGTCCGGGGCATGGGGCCGGATGTCCGGGCTGAGCAGACTTCTCCGGTTCCTCTCGTCGTGTTCCTTCATCCTTGTACTTGGGGACTTGTCCGTCTTCACGTGCACCCTCGGGAGGTTCCCCTTGACACCTGATCATGCATAGCATATCGGACTTAGGTAGTAGCCATGTCTCGAGTGGATCATATGCGATATCAATAAGGAAGGAGGTCACCTCGTTCTCGAGAGCTCTAGCTCTAGCTCGTGTCATGGGTCCTCTTGGCTCTTGATGAGATGGTTGTAGGTCCATGGGGATGATCGTGGGATGCTCCGCATCACTTACCCTCTACTCCTAGTGTGTTTTCTTCTTTGGTGCTAGGTCTCCTACATGACGACATACCTATCCTCGACGAGTCCATCCCTCCAATGGAGACGACGATGGCCATGGTGGACAATGATGCACCCCCCACATGGTTTCATCAAAACGAAGATGACAACGAGTGGATCTTCGACACCTCACCTGCAACACATGAGCGACGCTCCAAACGTAACATAGGTGACAGTGCTTCTCTTGTCCCACTAGTGGCCGCTCTTGACATTGATTGCTCCCATGATGTTGACCCACCTATTCCCATGCTTCATGCTAGTGAGACTTCTTCATGCCTTGACTTACCTATTTATGATGAATATGATGATGAGCATGTTGAATTGCCTAGTTGTGATGCTATGCTCCATAGGATATCATGTGAAAATTCTATTGGTCACGTCATGTTTGACAATCCATTGAACTTGTCATATGCTATGAGTGAGATCTCCCATATTGCATCATTTCAATCTCAACATAGTAACTATGCATGCCCCATTAAAATAAATCCCATTTGCACTTATGGTATAGATGGCGAGATGATGGTCATTGGTTTTGTTTTCATGTGATGATATTGCAATGCTTCCTTTACATGATTTGCGTAATCCATCTACTATACCATGTGATATAGGGCAGAACCCTAGGTGGACGATCTTTCACGTTGGAGCGGATCCTACGGTGAATCACGAAGAACACGCGGAAGAACAAGAGGGAAAACACGGGGAAAACGAGAGAGAGATCACTCAACCGACAAGAAATCAATCACACAAGCGCTAGATCGATGAACACATAGAGTGGCACAAGATTCAAGAACAGTAAAGGTAAAGATACACGAGTAGCCATTCTTCTCCGAGAGGAGGTCTTGATGGGTCCACCCTAGAAGGGGGTCTTGAATCCGCTTGGGAATCTTCTCCGTAGAGGTCCTGATCTCCGAGGAGAAGTAGCCAAGTGGACGAGCAAAGCTCTCACACAAATATGAGCTAATCCTTTGCTACCCTAACTAGGAGGAGGTGGAGGAGTATATATAGTCATGGGCCACGAAGAAGTAAGTGAAGGGGTACATGGGCTGCGCCCAAACACCTTGTCTTGTGAGCAGGCGTCAGACGTCCGGAGGGTTCCGGTCGTCCGGAGGCTCAGGAAGGTCCGGACGTCCGGTGCTCTTGGACGTCCGTAGATTCGCTTCGGGCATGCTTGTCGGACGTCTGGAGGGTCGGTCGTCCGGAGGCTCATGAGGTCCCGGACGTCCGTGATCTTCGGATGTCCGCAGATTTGGTTCGGTGGTCGCTTGCACGGACGTCCGGAGGGCGGTCGTCCGAACTGGGAGTCGTCGGACGTCCGGTCTGGTCGGACGTCTGGTCCTGGTCAGACGTCCGGCCGCTGTAGCTTCGCCAGCTTCCTCTCTTGGTCCTTGTACTTTGTGTCCTCGCCGTCTTGTCCATGGTCTTCCTCCTTGTTCCTGGTCATGCATAGCACATATATTTGAGGTAGTAACCATGTCTCACATGTGGGAAGTGAAGGTTAGGAGAGGGCGAGTTCACCTTGTGTCCAATGGCGTTTGTTCGAGGTCTCGTCATATGTCGACTCGGGGCTTGGAGAGTAGTCGGAGTGTACATGGTGATGAGCGTGGGATGCTCGCATCATCTCCCTCCCTTGGGAAAGATCCGACCTCGGATCGTGATCCTCATCACCATGGAAGCGGTTGTCGTAGATGGACTTGTAGTTGGACGAAGTTGAAGACATGGCGCAATCCAAGTAGTCAAGGTGTCGCGGAGTGATAGACATGCAAAAGAGCAAACACAAGAAACACTCGGAAATACAATGGTTATCGCACACAAAGTGTCCATCATGTAAGAATGAGTGCATGCGGCAAGATTGGTTGTGACAAAGCGCATGAAGCTTATCAAGATGATCTAGAATGAGATGCAAAGCATTCATGGGAACAAATGCAATCATTGTGCACACAATTGTGTTATGAGTATGAGCAATGCAACCACGGTGCAAAATGATGTCATAGTGAGACGGTTTATCAATAGCATGAATATGGCAATGGATGCTCAACATGATTATGTTATCATGCAATTAATGATAGGCAATGTGATCATTATGTATGAAGATGCCATCAAGAAAGATCACAACAAATTTGCTAAGAGAATGCACAAGTTCATATATCATGGATGACATGGGTAGAGGTGCAACAAGACCATCATAATGTGTGTCAATCCAAGCATAGGGTGCAAATTTGTGGTGAGAATGATATGTCCATCGAGCATGACATGTATGAGCACAATCAACAAGTATGGAGATGGTGGTGTACCAATGCTCGATGTCGTGGTATGAGTGGAATTCCAAAGATGCATCCAATAAGTGCGAGCGCTCCTCAATGTGAAGGTCCAAAGAGCCAATCTCCAATGTTGCTCCTCCATCCAATGGATGTAACATGTAGGCAACAAGAAAGAAACAACAATGAAAGAGTGACCCATCCAATATGCAAACTTGAGGATGGCTCAAAGAGAAGGAGGTCACCTTTAGGAGGTTCTCAATGATGATGGAGTTGCGCATCTTGTATGCCTTCACATAAGAAAGTTGTCTCGTGATGTTACCGCCTTGTGAATCCTTCAAAATGAAAGAACATGACAAACATTCGGAAAAACAAATGAGGTTAGCGGAAGTGCAAAACCTAACATTCATGTGGTAAGATACCCAACAAGTGTATGCATCATGCTCATCATAAGAAAGAACAAGGGAGCATTTCATAGTATGGAGGCATATGATGCGAGAACAACCAAATACAATAGGCTCAAGTAAACAAGCATGCATCACAAGTGAGTTGTCAAAGTCTCCAAGACCATGAAGCATAGAGGCAACTATAGGAGGCAAGCGACAATAAACAAGATATATCATGTGAGAGGCATGAACATATATGTCATCAACCCAAGAAAGCGAGTAATAGTGGAACATGGGTGTTGCAACATAGCAAGCAATCATAGCGATCAAGTCAAGCAAGCTAGTAGTGCGAAGATGCAACATACTAGATGGAATCAAGGCAAGCATGTCATGTGTGCAAATAGTGGGCATGGATAATTCACATGGCATAGCACAAGCATGAAAGCAAGATATGAGAAAATTATCATCAATGTATTGGCGAGAGGCCATATGTAAATAGCAATGGATCATCATGACTCTCCCAACACAACAAGCATTAATAGCATGGGGCACATGATAAACATGGCAAAAGCAACAAGGATCTCCACCAAGCATGCAACTACACATAGGAGTAGCGTAAATCCTGGGTATATGCAAGCAAGGGTCACAATTGCATGGCAAAGGCATAGAAGCAAGCATAACATGCAAAGGGAACACGATAGAATGGGCATAAGGTAACAAGTG
The DNA here is from genome assembly GCA_021605205.1 of Aegilops longissima. NCBI lineage: Eukaryota > Viridiplantae > Streptophyta > Magnoliopsida > Poales > Poaceae > Aegilops > Aegilops longissima. The sequence goes on from JAHIAM010007100.1 coordinate 29,567, forward strand.
GTAAATAGCCCAAAGCCGTGTGAGAGCCAAGTAGAAGAGATCTGGCGTAGTCCTTGCATAAAAGGAATGGTGGGCATGAAAGTCCACGTGATCCCAAGTCATCGTTGCTCTCAAGAGCTCGTTTAAATCAATTCTTGGGATTGAGAAGTTGGCGAGTGTATGTGAGTACCTACACAAAACAAAGACAAAGGAAAAATTGTGTGTGCGTGGTAGATGTACGCATCATCCATCATGATGCATACGTGCTTGTGTTGGTTAGCACAAAATAGCCAATGCTCAAATAAATGAGATCGTGATATAGAAACATGCCATCCATCATGATAGGTTTGTTGTTATGTATAGCATAATGGAGACTCAAATTGTGTAATGCATCATGAGAAATATCTAGAGCATTGTTATTCATGGAATGCATATGGTGCACGCAATTATGGGAATCATGCAAAGGATGGGATGAATCAAAATCTCCTAATATGCATGAGGAAACTATGGGGGTCTCCACATGAGCATTAATGGAAACATCACATGGAGAATATTGACAACATCCAAAACAATGCATATTTGGTTCAATGTGATCATGGCATGACATAGTAGATGAATTGCGTAAATCATGTAAAGGAAGCATGGCAATATCATCACATGAAAAACAAAAGCCAATGACCATCATCTCGTCATCTATGCCATAAGTGCAAATGGGATTTATTTTAATGGGGCATGCATAATTACTATGTTGAGATTGAAATGATGCAATATGGGAGATCTCACTCATAGCATATGACAAGGTAAGCGGATTATCAAACATAATGTGACCAAAAGAATTTTCACATGATATCCTATGAAGCATAGCATCACAACTAGGTAACTCAACATGCTCATCATCATATTCATCATAAATAGGTAAGTCTAGGCATGAAGAAGTCTCACTAGCTTGAAGCATATGAATAGGTGGGTCAACATCATGGGAGTAATCAATGTCAAGAGAGTCCACTAGTGGGACAAGAAAAGCACCATCACCTATGTTACCTTTGGAGCATCGCTCATGTGTTGTAGGTGAGGTGTCAATGATCCATTCGTTGTCATCTTCATGTTGATGGAACCATGTGGGGGGTGCATCATCGTCCACCATGGCCATCGTCGTCTCCAATGTAGGGATGGACTCATCGAGGATAGGCATGTCGTCATGTAGGAGACCTAGCACAGAGAAGAAAACACACTAGGAGTAGAGGTTAAGTCGTTAGAAATTATAGTGGCCTCATGTGCCGTGGCAACTACCTCACTCACTAAGTGTTGTGTCTCACTCACTCCCTCAAGGATGCTCTCACTCGTATGGTGGGTGGAGTCACTCAAATGGCGCTCAACCTCACATCGGATGTGTGGCATGCTCTCATGTGTGGGACTAGTGGTGGTCACACTCATCCTCTCATAGGAAATGCACTCAATGTCATATAGGGTGGAGTCACTCATGTCACTCATGTGGTGGTGGCTCTCCTCACATGGAAATTGGGTCATCTCATGATATGTGGGTGCCGGAGAGATGTAGGTGCAAATGTCTCCATGCGCGGTCGCGTAGCTTGACTCGGAGTATGAGTCCAATGTGGACGTCGTCTTCATGTTGTTGAAGAGGTTCGCGCTCGTCGCCGTGGTCGAAGGGGATGACCCTTGCTCGACCGTCTTGTCACCGTCTTGGTGTGGGAGGCCCATATGATGTGGCACCTCGTAGCTCGTCTCCATGACCGAAGGGAATGTCCCATGCTCGGCCATCTTCCTTGAGGGCTTCGAAGATGGAAGTGTCGCCCTCGCTCGAGGTAGTCGCCTTGGACTTTATGAAGTCGATGTGGCGAACACGTGGGAAGTGGCGAAGATGCCGTCGTCCAAAGCGAAGATGCCTTGAGAACACTTGGCGAAGATGCGAAGTGGTTGATGTAGCCGTAAGCGCCGTCGTGGTGGTGGTCGTCTCGCGGTCTTCTCTTGTGCTTATGAAGCTTCGACTTGGCATGAAGTAGGGCTTGTTGGGACTCATGCATTTGCGCTTGTGGAGCATCTTCATGATGATGATGTCGATGTCGTGCTTGAGCTCGTAGTAGAAGTCGTTAAATGGTAAATCGTGCACATGATGCTTGAGGTGACTTGCCCTTCATGGCGATGTTGATCACGAATGTGATGGTGGTCGCCATGTAGATGTGGGCGAGAGCGATTTGCGCTTGCATCGCTTAGGCGCTCGAAGACTTGTGGCTTGAGCGTCGCCGTCTTGAAGATGACGAAGGGAAGAAGACTTGATCAAGGCCGAATCTCCTCCATCCTTGCATCTTGCTCCTCTTTATATCGGCAAGCTTCTTGTCGAAGTAGTCCCTTCTCCTTGCTTGGAGTGATGAATGTCGATGGAGATGTTCTCGATCGCGCTCTCGCAATCTTGATTGTGTGCCTTGCACTTGTCGTTGTAGATCGAAGAGAGGCGCTTTGGTGATGTAGTTGTTCACGCCGTCGTTGTTGTCGAAGACCGGAAATGAAATGCCTTGCCTATCCATCACAAGACTCGAGCAAATATGAGTGGGAGAAAAGAAGAACTTATACCAATGTACCTTGACCGATGTTGAAAATGAATCAAGTTCACTCAAATGCGGACAATGAAATAGCACTATTGGTACCAATCCTTGTCGGTTCTCACACCTACACAAGTAAAGCTTATGGAGGAGCTCGGTGAGGATAGTGGCACAAAATTTAATGCAAAATGTTAGCAAGAGTCAATAATGTTGAAAGAGATTCACAAATTCGCAAGTGAAACAAATGGACCAATAGCAATATGAGGCACACGGAAACACACACGGATAGATAAATGGGGCCGTGCAACCAAGGAATGAGCTCAAAATGTGGAATCCACCAAAGCGCTCGTGTTGCACAACTCAAGAGAGAGCTAGAACGATTGCTCAATAGGCGGATCGACACTTGTGCACAACCTATAAGATGCAAAATGGATAAACTATCCCAAGTATGCTATGTATGTATGGTTCCCGGTGTTTCTCAAGATGATCCAAGATGATCGGATATGACAATCTTATATGCAATGTGGTTATGATGCTATGGCACTTGCTTACAAGCTCTTTGCTCTCTCTTTTTCTTTGCTTAAAAGCTTATTCTCTCTTTTTTTCTATGGCCACTTTGCACAATGCACAAACCAAGATAGCAATTGTGTATATGCGGGAACAAACTTGAGACACAATGGATGATATGATACCAATATGATATGGTATGGTATGTAATGGAAGGTATGATCACTAATGTGCACAAGTAACGTTGCCGGCAATACTCAAATGGCTAGTCTCGATAGGCAAATAGCATAAAAGTAAGGCTAGGGTTAACAATGCAATGGCAAAGGGAATATACAATGGAGGGGTACCACGATACCAAGATGATATGGAGGTTACCGTCCGGCGATGATGAGTGGCGGTGTTCTTGATGTAGATACCAAGATGATGGAGACTCGTCCCTAAGTGGCGAAACACCTTAGGAAGCGGAAAACCATGAACTCAAAATCTCAAGCGTCAAATGTCAAAATGGTGGTAGTGGGAATGCGGTGGTGGTTTGCACTTGGCAATGCGGAAGTGGAATGGTGGGTTATGCGAGTCAATGTTGTAGTTGCCGTCCCTAAGTAGCCGAAACACCTTAGGAGACACAAACCACAACTCACATAAGCTCAAACAAAATTGGGTTAAGTTGGGTTGGTTGAAGTGTATGGTGGGCAAAGTTATGTGGAAGTGGTGGTGGTGGTTGATGAAGAAGCAATCGTCCTAAGTGGCGAAACACCTTAGGAGACTCGAATCACTACTCAAGCAACCACTAATGCTATGGGGAACAAAATTGGTTAGGTTGCGGAAGTCGGTGGTGGCTATGCGGAGGATGTGGTGGAAGCCCTAGGCAAACTTGCCAAATTTTCAAAAATTTGATGGAGTCAAATGGTGGTGGTATTATTTTTATGGGAAGGGGGATGTCAATAGCTTCAAAACGAGCTAAAGAACGTCAAAATCGGACTCCGGATGAATTAGTTATGGACAAAACAAAAATCAGCCGAAATCTGAAACTACAGGTTACGGACGTCCGGAAATGGTCGGACATCCGTAAATTCAGTTCGGGTTAGGGGTTCGGTCGTCCGGAAAAGGTCGGACGTCCGGTCGTTCCAGGGGCTCCGGACGTCCGTAAAACTCCGGTCGTCCGGTGGGTCGGGAGGTCAACTTGGGTCAAAATTGAGATCCGGGACGCGATTTTGGGCGGAAATTGGTGATTTCGGAGTCAAAATTCGCGGGATTTTGTGGATGAAAGACGGGGAAACTTGGGGAAATGCTAGATCCACTTGAAACCAAGCAAATCCATGGATCAAAATCAACAAAACATCATCAAACAAACAAATCACAAAAAATTTGGGGCTATTTTTGGTGGGGATTTTCGGATTTAGGCAAGAACACAACAAAATCAAGCTAGAAAAAGAGGGTAGGGGCTCCAAAAGCGTGATCAACGTGGCTCGATACCATAGATGATATAGGGCAGAACCCTAGGTGGGCGATCTTTCACGTTGGGGCGGATCCTCACGGTGAATCACGAAGAACAGCGGAAGAACAAGAGGAAAACACGGGGAAAAGCGAGAGAGATCACTCAACCGACAAGAAATCAATCACTGGCGCTAGATCGATAACACATAGAGTGGCACAAGATTCAAGAACAATAAAGGTAAAGATACACGAGTAGCCGTTCTTCTCCGAGAGGAGGTCTTGATGGGTCCACCCTAGAAGGGGGTCTTGAATCCGCTTGGGAATCTTCTCCGTAGAGGTCCTGATCTCCGAGGAGAAGTAGCAAAGCTCTCACACAAATATGAGCTAATCCTTTGCTACCCTAACTAGGAGGAGGTGGAGGAGTATATATAGTCATGGGCCACGAAGAAGTAAGTGAAGGGGTACATGGGCTGCGCCCAACACCTTTGTCTTGTGAGCAGGCGTCGGACGTCCGGAGGTTCCGGTCGTCCGGAGGCTCGAGGAAGGTCCGGACGTCCAGTGCTCTTCGGACGTCCGTAGATTCGGCTCGGGCATGCTTCGGTCGGACGTCTGGAGGGGGTCGGTCGTCCGGAGGCTCGCGGGGTCCCGGACGTCCGGTGATCTTCGTATGTCCGCAGATTTGGTTCGGTGGTCGCTTGCAGACGTCCGGAGGGCGGTCGTCCGAACTCAGGAGTCGTCAGACGTCCGGTCCTGGTCGGACGTCCGGTCCTGGTCGGACGTCCGGCCGCTGTAGCTTCGGCCAGCTTCCTCTCTTGGTCCTTGTACTTTGTGTCTTCGCCGTCTTGTCCATGGTCTTCCTCCTTGTTCCTGGTCATGCATAGCACATATATTTGAGGTAGTAACCATGTCTCACATGTGGGAAGTGAAGGTTCGGAGAGGAGCGAGTTCACCTTGTGTCCAATGGCGTTTGTTCGAGGTCTCTTCATATGTCCACTCGGGGCTTGGAGAGTAGTCGGAGTGTACATGGTGATGAACGTGGGATGCTCCGCATCACCATGCCATGATCACAGTGTTCCAAATATGCATTGTTTTGGATGTTGTCAATATTCTCCATGTGATGTTTCCATTAATGCTCATGAGGAGACCCCCATAGTTTCCTCATACATATTAGGAGATTTTGATGCATTCCATACTTTGCATGATTTTCATAATTGCTTGCACCATATGCATCCCACGCATAACAATGCTCTACATATTTCCCATGATGCATTACATAATTTGAGTCTCCATTATGTTATACATAATAACAAACCTCTCATGATGGATGACATGTTTCTATATCACACATCTCATTTATTTGAGCATTGGCTATTTTGTACTAACCGACACATGCATGTGCGCATCAAGATGGATGATGTGTACATCTACCACGAACACACAATTTTCCCTTTGTCTTTGTTTTGTGTAGGTGATGCGGAGCATCCCACGATCATCCCCATGCATCCACAACCGTCTCATCAAGAGCCAAGAGGACCCATGACTAGAGCACGAGCTCGAGCTCTCGAGACCGAGGTGACTTCTCTCCTTAGTGAAATATCATATGACCCTCTCGAGACATGGCTACTACCTCAATCCGGAATGTTGTGCATGCTTAGGTACCAAGGAACCAACCTAGGAGAAGCTGCAGCCCAAGATGGACACCAAGAGCAAGAGGAGGAGCTGCAGAGTCGGAGGAGCGGTACTACCGCTCAAGCCAAGCAGTACTACCGCCCATGAGCGGTACTACCGCTCAAGCCAAGCAGTACTACCGCTCTCCATCCAACCTACTTCCATAAAACCCGACACACTCCAGGAATCGAGCAGGCGTCGAGGCGGTACTACCGCCCACCAAGCGGTACTACCGCTGAAAGCGGTACTACCGCCATGAAACAGCAGTACTACCGCCCTGCTGCGTGCAGCGTTTGAGCCTAGGCCCATGTACTCTTTTCGCCCCAACTTTACCTTGGGAACCTAGACTATAAATAGACCCTCCCTCATCCTTTCTAGGGTTAGCTTTGGATTTGCTCATATTTGTGTGAGAGCCTTTGCTCATCCACTTGGCTACTTCTCCTTGAGATCACGACCTCTCTGGAGAAGATCCCCAAGCGGATTCAAGACCCCCTCCTAGGGTGGACCCCTCAAGACCTCCTCATGGAGAAGAACGGCTACCCTTGTATCCTACCCTTTGTTGTCCTTGAATCTTGTGCCACTCTATGTGTTTGATAATCTAGCACTTGTGTGATCGTTTTCTTGTCGGTTGAGTGATCTCTCTCGTTCTCCCGTGTTTTCCCTCGTGTTCTTCCGCTCGTTCTTCGTGTTCCTCGTAGGGATTCTCTCCAAGCGTGAAAGATCGTCAACCTAGGGTTCCGCCCTACATCATCATGGTATCATGAGCCACGTTGATCACGTTATTGGAGCCCCTACCCCTCTTTTTCTAGCTTGATTTTGTTGTTTTTGTCCTAATTCCGAAAATTCCCCACAAAAATAGCCCCAATTTTTTTTTGCGATTTGTTAGTGTGATGAAATTTTGTTGATTTTGATCCGTGGATTTGCTTGGTTTCGAGTCGATCTAGCATCTCCCCAAGTTTCACCTCTTTCCATCCACAAAATCCATCGAATTTTGACCCCGAAATCACCCATTTCCGCCCCAAAATCGCGCAGCCGTTCGAACAATCGAGAAAATCCCGACACGAGCGGTACTACCGCCCTCCTAGCGGTACTACCGCTGAGAGCGGTACTACCGCCCTCCTAGCGGTACTACCGCTGAGTCGGCACTACCGCCAGCCCCGTTCAGCCTAAATAGTCGAAAAATCCCGACACGGCGGTACTACCGCCCGTCCCAAGCGGTACTACCGCTTACGAGCGATACTACCGCCCTACCCAGCAGTACTACCGCCTGGCGATTCAGCCTTCGACTTTCACCATTTTCATCATAACTTTTCACTCCGAACTCCGATTTGAGTGTTCTTTGGCTCGTTTGAAGCTATCGGCGTGCCGAAGTCCTCACCTTGGTTTCACCACCTTTTGACACCATCAAATTTTCCGAACATCGGCATCTTTGCCTAGGGCTTAAACCACATCATCCGCTATACCACCTCCACTTTCCGCTACCACATTTTCGCTTTTGGTCTTTGAGAATTTGAGTTGTGGTTCCGTGTCCTATTGTGTTTGGCTATATAGAGTGCGGTTCGGCGTCAACATCACCACCACTCATCTTCGCTAAGGACTCATCATCGTCAGGGCGGTAACCTCGGCGACATCTTTGTCATCTCTTGCAATTGCATTGATAACCACATAGCCTTACTTTTGCGTTGCTTACCCATCGAGACTAGCCATCGAGTATTGCGGCAGCGTGACTTGTGCACATTAGTGATCATACTCCATAGCATACATAGCATACCATAGTGGTGCATATCTTGAGATCAACTTGTGTGTCATAATGTTGTCATAGCATACACAATTGCTATCTTGGTTCGTGAAGTTTGCATAAGAAAAGAGCTCAAAAGTGAAAGAGCCACCCAAGCTTTTAAGCAAAGAGGAAAGATAAGCAAAGAGCTTATAAGCAAGAACCATAGCATCATACAACATTAAGATTGTCATATCCGATCATCTTGGATCATAGCACCGAAATATCATACATATAGCATACTTGGGATAGAGATCGTTGCCTTTTTGCCTAATAGGTTGTGCACAAGTTCGCGTATCCGCCTATTGTGCAATCGTGCTAGCGTCTCTCTAGTATTGTGCAACAAGAGCATTCTCGTGGTTTCCACATTTTGGCTCACTTTTGGTTTGCACAATCCCACTTATCTATTTGCGTGTGTGTTTCGTGTACCACTACTTGCTTGGTCTACTTGTTACATTTGCGAATTTGCGAATCTTTTCAACTTTATTGAGCCTCACTTACAATTGCATCAAATTTTGTGCCACCATCATAACCGAGCTCCACCATAAGCTTTCATTTGTGTAGGTGTGAGAACCGACAAGAATCGGTACCAAGAGTGCTATTTCATTGTCCGCATTTGAGTGAACTTGATTCATTTTCAACATCGGTCAAAGGTACATTGGTATAAGTTCTTTTCTGTTCTACCACTCACATCTTGTTTGGAATGATGGATAGGCCAAGTTCTTCTACCAACCCACTCTTCATCGAGAAAGGCGGCGACATGTCCGCATCGTCACCAAGAGCCACCTCTTTGGTGCTGTGGCGTTGCACCAAGAACAACAAGCAATGGCGACCGCATCGACAACCTCGCCACCGACTTGCGACTCTCCGAGCAGCGTACAAGAGACTACTTCGACAACAAGTTCGAGGCTCACAAGGAAGAGAATGATGCAAGAATGGACAAGATCCGGCGTTGATGAGAACACGACATCATTCCACTTCTTCATCATCAAGGCGGCGCCGCGAGTCGACATTCCGACGACACATTCTCGACTCAAGTACACCGTCATCGAACACTCTTGACGAGCAGCGCCAAGACCGTCATGCATCTCGCAACCCGCTACATGACAAGCATTCACAAGAGCAAGTTGATGATCAAGTTCCTCGTCCTCAATCAAACCAAGAGGCTTTTGCTCAAGCCCAAGAACGACAACGTCTTAAATGCGCCAACAAGAGGAAGAAAGAGCGCGTCGTCACCAAGGCGAACAAGGCGCCAAGGCTCAACGTCTTCAACAACAACAACGTGAAGCGCAAGCTCTTGAGGCATAACGTGCCCTTCAAGAATCAAGTAGAGCCTTCGCCAACCGCAATCGCGAGCGGCGCAATCAAGAGGAAGCCCTTGAGAAGAAATCCAAGAGAGGAACTACCAACCTCATGTACAACGTCAAGTTCCTCAAGCTCCTCCACAAGCTCGTCAAGCTCCACCTCAACATCAAGTTCAACAAGAGCAAGTTGATCACGGTCTTCCTCCGCGCCAAGAGCAACATGAAGGCGAGTACATTCCACGTCAAGGGCGTCATCATCAACATCGCCAACAACACAATGAAGAACAACGCTTCTGACAAGCTAAAATTCACCATGCCCAAGTTCAATGGAAGCAATGACCCCGAAGACTACCTCTCATGGGCATTGAAGGTTGACAAAATCTTCCGGTTGCACAACTACGATGAAGCGAAGAAAATCGCTATGGTATCACTTGAGTTCCAAGACTATGTGCTCATATGGTGGGAACAAATCATTGAGAGACGACAAGCAAGAGGCGAACCTCCAATCACCACTTGGGCTCAAATGAAGGATGTCATGCGAGCACGTTTTGTGCCAACCTACTACAACGCGACCTCTTCAAGAAACTCCAACTACTCAAGCAAGGAACAAAAGCGTTGAAGAATACTACAAGGAGATGGAGATAGCCATGATTGAGCCAATGTCAAGGAAGATGATGAGCAAACTATGGCACGTTTCTTGAGCGGACTCAATCATCCCATCAAGAAGATCGCCGACTTCCAACCATACTCATCCCTCATTGAGCTCGTACATCAAGCTACAAAGGCGGGCGCCAAGTACAAGATGACTTCAAATGCATAAGTACTCATCCAAGACCTCTGCTTCTCCAACAACCAAGCTTCAACGACTCCTCCAACATCTACACCAACCAAGCTTCCTTCAAGAAAGCGACGACAAGTCAAGTTACAAGAAGACATCGACAAGTTCAAGTCGTCCTCCTCCTACTTCAAACAACCTTAAGCCGCGTGCTTCATCCTCTACTCCAGTGATGAGACCATCAAGACAAGCTCCTTCAAGTGTTTCACTTGCGGCGGCCGAGGCCACAAGTCATCTGAATGCACCAACAAGCGCACCATGATCCTCAACGACGATGGCACATATGACTCTATGAGTGAAGAGGAAATGGAAGCCCTTGAGCAAGTGGCCATGCACCGGCAAGTGAATGAAGATGAAGATGATCAAGTCTTTTGTGATGAGGATTGAGCCCCTCTCGTTGTCTCCAAGGTCTTGACTCTTCAACATCAACAAGAAGAAAATCAGCGATGCCACATCTTCCACACAAAAGCCGGCATCAATGGGCGGTCCATCAAGGTCATCATCGATGGAGGTAGTTGCCACAACTTGGCAAGTGAAGAACTATGCTCCAAGCTACAATTGGTCAAGAGGAAGCACCCACACCCTACAAGGTTCAATGGCTAAGTGACTCGGCACTATCTGAGTCGAGCATACGGTCCAAGTCTCCTTCAAAATTGGTGCTTATGAAGACACTTTGGAGTGTGATGTGGTCCCAATGACCGTTTGCCACCTCCTTCTTGGTCGACCATGGCAATTCGACCGTGGTGTCATCCACAATGGGCGAACCAATCACTATAGCTTCAAGATGAAAGGGAAGGAGTATGTGCTCGACCTATGTCTCCTAGTCAAGTGATAGCCGACAAGCAAGACACACATCATAGAGAAAAGAGTGAGAAAGTGATCCACCCAAAAGTGAGTGAGAGCCACAAGGCAAATTTGAGAGACTCTTAGCCTAGAGAAAAACCTCATTCTACTTGCCACCAAAAGTGAGATGAGAGAAGTGTGTGAGCACCCATCGAGTGTGATGCACTTTGTCCTTGTGTGCAAGGATGGAGAACCAAAACTAACACCATTCACGAGCTACCTTTGGTGTTTCAATCTCTTTGCAGGAATTTCAAGATGTTTTCCCGATGAGCTACCTCGGGTCTACCTCCTCTTGAGGCATTGAGCATCGAATCGACCTCATCCCGGGCCGCTACCAAACAAAGCTCCATACCGAGTCAATCCGGAAGAAACCAAGGAGATTCAGCAGCAAGTACAACAACTCATCGACAACGGTCATGTGCGTGAAAGCCTAAGCCCTTGTGCCGTTCCGGTTATTCTTGTGCCTAAGCCCGATGGAAGTTTCCGCTTGTGTTCGATTGTAGACCTATCAATGCTATTACCGTTCAATATAGGCATCCCATTCCTCGATTAGATGACATGCTTGATGAACTTAGTGGAGCCAACTTTTCTCAAAATTGATCTTAAAAGTGGCTATTATCAAATCGCATACAAGAGGGTGATGAATGGAAAACTGCTTTCAAAACCAAATTTGGTTCATATGAGTGGTTAGTGATGCCTATGGGTCTTTGGAAGCTCCGGTACTTTTGTCGTCTTATGCATCATGTGCTTCGTCCTTATATTGGAGTCTTTGTTGTGGTTTACTTTGATGATATTCTTGTGTTTAGCAAAACCATGAAAGAGCACTTCAATCATGTAAAATCTGTATTGCAAACTCTTCGCAAGGAAAGCCTTTATGCAAATTTGAAAAATGCACTTTTGGAGTCGACAAAGTGGTTTTCTTGGGTTTTGTTGTTTCTTCAAAGGGTGTCCATGTTGATGAATCTAAAATTGAAGCAATCAAAACTTGGCCCCAACCCACCAATTTGCAACAAGTGCGAAGTTTTCTTGGTCTTGCGGGTTTCTATCGTCGCTTTGTGAAAGATTTTAGCACAATTGCCGCTCCTTTGCATGCTTTGAGCAAGAAGAATACTCCCTTTGTTTGGGGAACTTTGCAATCAACCGCTTTTGATGAGCTCAAGTCTTTGCTTACTCATGCTCCGATTCTTGCTTTGCCCAATTTTGACAAAACTTTTGAGGTTCATTGTGATGCAAGTGGTACCGGAATTGGCGGAGTTTTAATGCAAGAAAAACGAGCCATTGCTTATTTTAGTGAAAAACTCTCCGGTGCTCAACTTAATTACCCCATCTATGACAAAGAATTGTATGCTTTAGTCGTGTGCTACATGTTTGGGAACATTACCTTAGACCGCATGAGTTTGTCATCCATACCGATCATGAAAGCGCTTAAGTACCTCAAAGGTCAAACTAAATTGAACAAGCGTCATGCCAAATGGAGTGAATTCATTGAATCTTTTCCTTATGTGATCAAGTACATTAAGGGTAAAGAAAATGTAGTTGCCGACGCGCTTTCACGCATAAACATGCTTGTCACTCAACTTGAGTTGAATGTTATTGGTTTTGAGCATATAAAAGACTTGTATGAGCATGATCCATCTTTTGCTTCTCCTTATGCTAAGTGTTTGGCGATACGTCTTGGGAACAATATTACATCAAGGATGGTTACCTTATGAGAGCTAACAAACTTTGCATTCCGAGTCTTCTCTTCGTTTGCTCCTTTTGCAAGAGGCTCATGGAGGCGGCCTCATGGGACACTTTGGACGCGACAAGACATTCGCGCACTCTCCAACAACTACTTTTGGCCCAAGATGTTCATGACGTCTCACGCTTCACCAACCGATGCTACACATGTCGCAAAGCTAAGTCTAAAGCTCAATCTCATGGTCTTTACATGCCTCTTCCTATTCCATATCAACCATGGGAAGACATTAGTATGGATTTTGTACTTGGTTTGCCTAGGACTCAAAATGGCAAGGATTCCGTCTTTGTTGTTGTGGATAGATTTTCTAAAATGGCACATTTCATTCCTTGCAACAAGATAGCGATGCTTCACATGTTGCAAATCTCTTTTGTAGGGAAATCTTGCGACTCCATGGCGTACCAAAGACAATCGTCTCCGATCGTGACGTCAAGTTCTTGAGTTACTTTTGGAAGACCCTATGTGCCAAGCTGGAATCAAGCTCTTGTTCTCCTCGGCATACCATCCTCAAACCGGCGGCCAAGCGGAGGTGACGAACGCACACTATCCACTCTACTTCGTGTCTTGATCAAGAAGAACATCAAGGAGTGGGAAGCATGTCTACCCATCGCCGAATACGCCTACAATCGTGCAAGACATTCAACTACCGGCAAGTCCCCTTGAGGTCGTCTACGGTTTCAACCCGTTGTCCCCATTGGACATTCTACCACTTCCTCTCCAAGAGCGCACCAACATGGATGCAAGTGAGCGAGCAAGATACATCAAGAAGATGCACGAAGATACAAGGCACACCATCGGCGCCAAGTACAACGCCAAGCAAACAAGCTCAACGCCAACAAGCAACCCATCGTCTTCTACATTGGTGATCTAGTATGGATACACCTTCGCAAGGACCGCTTCCCCAAAGAGCGCAAGTCAAACTTCTCCCTCGAGCCGATGGACCTTTCAAGGTACTAGCGCTTCTAGCGACAACGCTTACAAGATCGACATACCTCGCGACAAGTACAAGCGTGGCGACATCTTCAACGTCAAGGACCTCGCACCTTTCCATGGAGATGAAGCTTTTGATCCAGGTCGGATCTCTCCCAAGGGGGAGATGATGCGGAGCATCCATGATCATCCCCATGCATCCACAACCGTCTCATCAAGAGCCAAGAGGACCCATGACTAGAGCACGAGCTCGAGCTCTCGAGACCGAGGTGACTTCTCTCCTTAGTGAAATATCATATGACCCTCTCGAGACATGGCTACTACCTCAATCCGAATGTTGTGCATGCTTAGGTACCAAGGAACCAACCTAGGAGAAGCTGCAGCCCAAGATGGACACCAAGAGCAAGAGGAGGAGCTGCAGAGTCGAGAGGAGGCGGTACTACAGGAATCGAGCAGCGTCAGGCGGTACTACCGCCCACCAAGCGGTACTACCGCTGAAAGCGTACTACCGCCATGAAACAACAGTACTACCGCCCTGCTGCGTGCAGCGTTTGAGCCTAGGCCCATGTACTCTTTTCGCCCCAACACCCCTTGGGAACCTAGACTATAAATAGACCCTCCCTCATCCTTTCTAGGGTTAGCTTTGGATTTGCTCATATTTGTGTGTGAGCCTTTGCTCATCCACTTGGCTACTTCTCCTTGAGATCACGACCTCTCGGAGAAGATCCCCAAGCGGATTCAAGACCCCCTCCTAGGGTGGACCCCTCAAGACCTCCTCGCGGAGAAGAACGGCTACCCTTGTATCCTACCCTTTGTTGTCCTTGAATCTTGTGCCACTCTATGTGTTTGATAATCTAGCACTTGTGTGATCGTTTTCTTGTCGGTTGAGTGATCTCTCTCTCGTTCTCCCCGTGTTTTCCCTCGTGTTCTTCCGCTCGTTCTTCGTGTTCCTCGTAGGGATTCTCTCCAAGCGTGAAAGATCGTCAACCTAGGGTTCCGCCCTACATCAGTAGGTACCCACATACACTCGTCAACTTCTCAATCCCATGAGTTGACGAAACGAGCTCTTGAGAGCAATGATGACTTGGGATCCCGTGGACTTTCATTCCCACCATTCCTTTTGCGCAAGGACTACGCGCATCTCTTTTACTTGTCTTTCACACGGCTATGGGCTATTTACCACTTCTCACCTTATGCTCATTTTACCGTGTTCACTTTGCATGCTATGCTTGCTTCTATGCCTTTTCCATGCCATTGTGACCCTTGCTTGCATCTACCCATGATTCACCATTATGCTACTCCTATGTGTATTTGCATGCTTTGATGAGGACATCAATACCATTGTTACACCCACAGCCCCTGCTGCTATACATACTGGACCAATTACTAGAGCTCGCGCACGCCAATTGAATTATCAGGTACTTTCGTTTCTTGGTAACGATTCCAATGTTCATGAGAATATGATGCTGCCTAAATTGGATACATTTGTTTTGCTTACAAATGAAGGGCCTACCATGGACAAGAAAGATGAACCTTGGAGCAAGTTCAAGCATGGAGATGTTGGCATGCATAAGGAGAACAAAACGGAGTTACAAGTGATGATTCAGGACTTTGAAGCCACCCTAATGAGTGCATAAGGCCTTGGACGAAATATACAAGATGCCACTTCATAATATTCGTCCATAGGCTATTCTAGGTGCTGCGTCACCTTATTATTGGGCCAGGCCCATGTAATTTCGAAATACTTAAGTATAGGCTGTTTTTAGAGTCCGTATGTGTGGGGAAACAAGAGTTAGGGTTGATTTCGGACCTCTCCACCAAGGGCCACGAAATTCCCCCCCTCTTCCTCCATATATACAGCCCTTAGGGCACCGTTTAGACCTTGGGGTTTTGTTTAGATTAAAAGTTCGCCATAGCTGCAACTTGGCGTGCCGTTTGTGTTCAACGACCGGACAAAGGCGTCCACAGAACCCCACCTTGATCAATAAAGCTTTCATCTTATATTCGCAATATCCAGATTGCAATCTCAGTTTCTTGCTTGTTCTTCATTTGCTCGCAGGAAACAGGCCCTCGTGGTCGGAGTTGATCGTGCTCGGCGTGGTCAATAACCCTCGGAAGTTGGTTTAGCGATTGCTAAGGCGCGACGTCTCGCACGTTCGTAGTCGGATCGTCAAGGTCGACTCCCACAGAAACGATAGCCACCATCTCATCGAAACATAGGGACACCTTTGCCTCTATCATGCTTGGTGGAGATCCTTGTTGCTATTGCCATGTTTATCATGTGCCCCATGCTATTGATGCTATTTTTCTCATATCTTGCCCTTATGCTTGTGAAATGTCATGTGCATTATATATGCCCACTATTTGCACACGTGACATGTTTGCCATGATTCCTTCTAGTACGTTGCATCTTCGCACTACTAGCTTGCTTGACTTGACCACTATGATTACTTGCTTGGTTGCATCACCCATGTTCCACTATTACTCGCTTTCTTGGGTTGATGACATATATGTTCATGCCTCTCACATGATATATCTTCTTCATTGTCGATTGCCTCCAATTGTTGCATCTATGCTTATTGATCTTGGAGACTTTGACACTTTACTTGTGATGCATGCTTGTTTGATTGAGCCTCTTGTATTTGGTTGTTCTCGCATTATATGCCTCCATACTATGAAATGCTTCCTTGTCCTTCCTTATGATGAGCATGATGCATACACTTGTTGGGTATCTTACCATACGAATGATAGGTTTTGCATTTCCGCTAACCTCATTTGTTTTTCTGAGTGTTTGTCATGTTCTTTCGTTTTGAAGGATACACAAGGCGGTAACATGATGAGACAACTTGGTGATGTGAAGTCGTACACGATACGCGACATCAACATTTTCGACATTCTCATAAAGGTGAACTACTTCCCTTTGAGACATCCTCACATATGCATATTGGATGTGATAGAGGCGAGGGTGTCCCCGATCTTTCGATGAGATGATAACTATCGATTTGGTGGAGACGACTTTGACGATCCGACTAGAAACATGCACGACGTTGCGCCTTAGCAATCGCTAAACCAACTCCGAAAGGTTATTGACTACGCCGGAGCACAATCAACCTGACCACGAAGGTCTATTCCTGCAAGCAATCGAAGAACAAGCAAGAATATGATAAAGCAATCTGAATATTGCGAGTATATATGAAGTATTGATAAAGGTGGGGATCCGTAAGCGGTCTTAGTCTGGTCGTTGGACACAAACGAAGTACACGAAGTTGCAATGGCTAACTTTTAACTAAACAAATCCCAAGGAAAAAGCTACTAGAATGATCTACTTATATAGGAGCAAGGGGTGGCGGCCAAGGAGGTGGGAGGACGTCCCAAGGCAGCCTAACACTAACCCTAGGTCGTACAAGGCCAATGGGCCCAAGTGGAGGTGACGTAACACCTTTGGACTTGTAGTTTGACTCGGATTTTGCTGCAGCATCAGATTGTTTCGTCCATAACTCAACGCTCCGGACGGATTTTAAGGTGATTCCAATTGGGTTGGAAAATGCACGAAATCTATTTTCCAACAAAAAAAGAATCAACCAATTTGGAGTCCGTATGAAAAAGTTATTGACGTTTTGAGTTAGGTATGTATGTGCAGTCCGAATCTGAGTCCAGAACGTGAGAGACTTGGACTCTATCTTCTCTTGGGCCAAAAGTGACGTGAGAGAACTTTTTTAACAGCAGGTAAACATCTCTTTCTCCCTTATCTTCATATGTGGATTGTACAAATGTCCCATACAACTGCAATTAGACATGGCACAAAAGTTTGTGAAGTATTTTCGTCCTGGATGATATAAATAAATTATTGCATAGTTTGCATTAGAAATCACCTCACAAATATACATGTATGCAATATTTTTGGTCGTATCCAAGGTATTCATGTCCTCATCATCCTCCCCTTCTTGAAAACAAAGCCGTCCTCGGCGTTGCTTAATCTGAAATGTGGCTAACAAACGAGACAAGGTGTACATGTTGTATATGTATATGTCATCCATTTTTACTTCCCTTGATTTTTGCACATATGACACATGAATAGATGAGTAACTTGCATAGTTCATAAAATCTAAAGCCAAAACACTATCATAAGAAGTAAAAGGCATGAAAATATTGCAACTTAGTTTGCACATATAAGTGAAGCTCTTATTCATTTCAAAAGATTGACAATGTTCATCATTAAACCATCCCAACATTGGTGAATAAACCTTACTTGCATCAAATTTACATGCTACAACATGCTTAAATAAGCAAACATGCAGTACGTCATTTGACACAGAATCATCACTAAGATTGGAGGTCATATCAAAATGATTAAACATTGGTTCTTTTGCATCAATAGTTAATTCATTGGGTGCACTCAAAATTGTTGGTATTTCAGTTGTTTGATCACATGACGCATTCATGAGAGTAACATGATTCTCTAAAATAGGTGATGCGCTCAAATCAACAGGTAACTCAACACATGATGTATTCAAGTTAACTAGACATGCATCATTCTCATGTGAAGTTATATCATCAATACCTTCTGATTACCTTGTTGCAAAGATGTAGCTGATGTAGGTACGGATGATGGCAATGTACCATACTCTTGAGATGATGTCGTGCTCACAATCTGAGGTGTGGCTGCTCTACTAGGTGCACCGGTGGAGGAACCAAGCGGTGGTGGTGAGCATGGACTAGAATAGTAGGTGTTGTAGTCATCCAATGCATCCTCCTGTAACTGTCTCTCAAAGGTACAAGCACGAACATACATACCAGTAATGCAACGAGGAATATACTGAAAACATGCCTGAATATCATGGTTCAAACCACCAAAAAATCTATTCATTGTATCATTCTCAGATTCTTCTATGTCACAATGATGCATATAAGATTTGAACTCTTGGTAGTAAGCATGAACAGTGTTACTGCCTTGTTTTAATTGTTCCAATTTGCGAAGCAATTCACGACGATAGTAAGGAGGAAAAAATTGTTGTCTCATTACAGCTTTCAAAACTTTCCAAGTTATGGGTTGGTTATCAATGTTTTTCTTACAATATACACTCCACCAAACAGAAGCAAAACCAGTAAATGCTCTAGTGGTAGCTCGTACTCTCTCAAGTTCAGAAAAATCATGGTGACTAAAAACTTCTTCTAATTCAAGCTCCCAAGCTAGATAAATAGCAGGATTAAATCTACCCTCAAATGATGGTAAAGACATACCCTGACCATATGCTTGTGTGTGTTGTCCCAACTCTCGTGATGATGAAGATGTGTCCGTCGTCCAAGAACTTCTATCTCTGGAACCTGTCATGATTAGTAGAAACAAGAAACAAAATTCGAGAATAATGTTCCTATGAACTACTAGGATGTGGTTGTAAAGTGCTCACTGATAAAGCAAATATCAATATCTTACAAGTTCTTACCATGCGGCGGTGGTGACAGGCAACCAGCGGTGTCAAGTAACTCTGAAGATTGTGTAAAGCGATTGCCAGGGGAACGTACGTATACACGGTGTAGAAATATGTGGAGCTGGGTTGGCTATATATGGTAGCAAAAAGAAATAGCAATAATCAATTCATAGATGCAATGTTGAATAAACGCTCCACGACGGTACTGCGCTGGTCCTAGGCTAGACCAGACTAGAGACGCGAGCCTAGAACACTAATGAGGTCACGGCGTAGCACAACTAGCATCAATGAAGGATAATAAGTAGCTCTGGATAGCAAGATATAAGTGAAGATCTGGCGGCAGTAAAGATAATGATGAAGAACAACTGCCAAGCAGGATATACAACAACTCTCTCTCAATTTTCCTCTTGAAAAGTTTGAGCCAATTTTCTGGTAACTTTTTTAAAAGAATGCTACTAACTCAAGCTTTCCAATTCAAAAGAATCACTCAATTCGAGTTGGTATGAGGAGTCAAAAATTCTAAAACTGGTTTGAAAAACTGGAATAAGCTGTGTTCACGAACTTGGAGGGAAAAAGACCTATTTAGGAGCCGATTTTGAGGTGCCAAATATTGAACTAGCTTCTGCAACTACTTAGATGCGGCTCGTCTTTAGCTTTAATTTGAGTACTCATGAGCCAAAACGGACTTCGTATGAGGAAGTTATGCCTGTTTTACTGAACAGTGCACAAAACAGATTCCAATCCGAATTCAGCTACGAGATTGAGTCTAGATAGATCCGAACTTTGTTTTTTTTTCTTCTCTCTTTTTTTTCTCACACTTTTTTTCCTTTTTCTTTCTCTTTTTTTTTCTATGACTTTTTTTTTTACTTTTTTTCTCTCTTTTTTTCTCTCTCCCTCTTTCCAAACAAACTAGATAAGATGCAGATTGGATCAAGTGAAGATGTGAACGATCTCAACTATGGTTATGACAATGAACAGTGGGTAGCACGTGGTGGAAATTGATGGATGGATGGTGGTCAGCGGAAGGATAACGATGCAGCGCGGCGTGACTAATGTGAACAGAACTCGAAACTCTAAGCGAACTAGACACTAAGACCAGCAACTCGACACGGCGATGCAACCGATAATTCAATAATGCAAACAATGAAAAGAAAACTGCAAAGGCTCGACTGGCTTGGACAAAGGATGAATAGATCTAACTTTTTGTGGCTTTTCATGGACTATAGGTATGAAAGACAGATCGATCTAAACTATGAAAAACTATAAAATCTCACCGAGCAACCTGAAAACTGATACCACTTGATAGGCGAGGTGTCCCGATCTTCGATGAGATGATAACTATCGATTTGGTGGAGCGACTTTGACGATCCGACTACAAGCGTGCACGACGTTGCGCCTTAGCAATTGCTAAACCAACTCCGAAGGTTATTGACTACGCCGGAGCACAATCAACCTGACCACGAAGGTCTATTCCTGCAAGCAATCGAAGAACAAGCAAGAATATGATAAAGCAATCTGAATATTGCGAGTATATATGAAGTATTGATAAAGGTGGGGATCCGTAAGCGGTCTTAGTCTGGTCGTTGGACACAAGCGAAGTACGAAGTTGCAATGGCTAACTTTAACTAAACAAATCCCAAGGAAAAAGCTACTAGATGGATCTACTTATATAGGAGCAAGGGGTGGCGGCCAAGGAGGTGGGAGGACGTCCCAAGGCAGCCTAACACTAACCCTAGGTCGTACAAGGCCAATGGGCCCAAGTGGAGGTGACGTAACACCTTTGGACTTGTAGTTTGACTCGGATTCTGCTGCAGCATCAGATTGTTTCGTCCATAACTCAACGCTCCGGACGTACTTTAAGGTGATTCCAATTGGGTTGGAAAATGCACGAAATCTATTTTCCAACAAAAAAAGAATCAACCAATTTGGAGTCCGTATGAAAAAGTTATTGACGTTTTGAGTCAAGTATGTCTGTGCAGTCCGAATCTGAGTCCAGAACGTGAGAGACTTGGACTCTATCTTCTCTTGGGCCAAAAGTGACGTGAGAGAACTTTTTGAACAGCAGGTAAACATCTCTTTCTCCCTTATCTTCATATGTGGATTGTACAAATGTCCCATACACCTGCAATTAGACATGGCACAAAAGTTTGTGAAGTATTTTCGTCCTGGATGATATAAATAAATTATTGCATAGTTTGCATTAGAAATCACCTCACAAATATACATGTATGCAATATTTTTGGTCGTATCCAAGGTATTCATGTCCTCATCAGGATGGGTCATTCTTTCATTGTTGTTTCCTTCTTGTTGTCTACATGATACTTCTCGCGAACGGAGGAGCGACATTGAAGATGGACCCTTTGGACCTTCAAGTTGAGGAGCGCTCGGACTTCTTGGATGCACCTTCGAACCTCCACTCATGCCACGACATCGAGCATTGGTACATCAACACTCCTTTGACACATTGCACCTACACATACATATTTGTTGATTGTGCTTCCTCATGTCATGCTCGATGGACATATCATACTCACCACAAGTTTGCACCCTATGCATGGATTGACACCGATTATGCTTGTCTTGTTACACCTATTTCCATGTCATCCATGATATATGAGCTTGTGCATTTCCTTAGCAAATTTGTTGTGATCTTTCTTGATGGCATATTCATACATAATGAGCACATTGCCTACAATCGATTGCATGATAACATAATCATATTGAGACATCCATTGCCATATTCATGCTATTGATAAACCGTCTCACTATGACATCATTTTGCACCGTGGTTGCCTTGATCATATTCACAACACATTTGTGTGCACAATGAATGTTTTTGCTCCCATGAATGCTTTGCATATCATTCTATACCATCTTGATAAGCTTCATGTGCTTTGTCATGAACAATCTTGTTGCACGGACTCATTCTTACATGATGGACATTTTGTGTGCGCTAACCATTGTATTTCCGAGTGTCGCTTGTGTTTTCTCTTTTTGCATGTCTATCACTCCGGTGACACCTCGGAGTACTTGGATTGCGTCATGCCTTCAACTCCGTCCAACTACAAGTCCGTCCACGACAACCGTTTCCATGGTGATGAGGATCACGATCCGAGGTCGGATCTTTCCCAACGGAGGGGAGATGATGCGGAGCATCCCACGTTCATCCCCATGTACACTCCGACTACTCTCCAAGCCCCAATAGGACATATGACGAAACCTCGACCATACGCCATTGGACACAAGGTGAACTCACTCCTCTTCGAACCGTCACTTTCCACATGTGAGACATGGCTACTACCTCATGCATGGACCTTGCATATACTTAGGTACAACCGAGACGACCATGGAGGATCCAAGGACCAAGGCCAAGCATGGAAGAGGAAAAGGAAGAAGAAGCAGGAACAAGCTTCTGGAAAGCCCGGAACTTCCGGCCTCTGCCCGGAACTTCCGCCCCCCGGACCTTCCGGCCTGCCAGAACCTCCGCCCCGAGTCAGAGCCATCCCAGAGCGCCAACTCTCTGGATAGCCCGGAACCTGCCCGAAACTTCCGGAGCCCGGAACTTCCGGCCTGCCTGCGTGCAAAGACTCGGGCCGAAGCCCATGTAACCCTTTCCTACTTACCCCTTCGTGGCTTAGACTATAAATAGACCACCCCCTCCTCCTAGTTAGGGTTAGCAAAGGATTAGCTCATATTTTGTGTGAGAGCCTTGCTCATCCACTTGGTTACTTCTCCTCGGAGCTCACGACCTCTTCGGAGAAGATCCCCCTAGCAGATTCAACGCCCCTTCAAGGGAAGACAATCAATACCTCCTCATGGAGAAGAATCGGTTACCTCTTGTATCGTCCTTTGTTAATCATGGATCGTGTATTTGTCTTTGTGTTCATCGATCTAGCGCATGTGTAATCGAATCTTGTTGGTTTGAGTGATTCCCTTGTGTTTTCCCCCCGTGATTTTCCTCGTGCTCTTCCGCTCGTTCTTCGTGTTCCTCGTAGGCCAAACGTGAAAGATCGGCCCCTAGGGTTCCACCCTACATCAAAGGGGGTCTTGAATCCTCTTGGAAGGATCTTCTCCGAGGAGGCGCGATCTCCGAGGAGAAGGTAACCAAGTGGATGAGCAAAGCTCTCACACAAATATGAGCTAATCCTTTGCTAACCCTAACTAGGAGGTGGAGGAGGTCCATTTATAGTCTTATTGCAAATGGGGGCGAAGTGAAGGGGTACATGGGCCTCAGGCCCGAACACTGTGCGCAAACAGGCCGGTTGTACCGGTCGAGGTGGCGGTTGTACCGGTCGAGGTGGCGGTTGTACCTCTGGCGACTCAGGGAGGGCGGAAGTACCGGTCGAGGAAGGCGGTACTACCGCTGGGGTCAGGTGATGGCTTCTGCAGAAGGTCGTCGAGGGCCCCCGCGGTTGTACCGGTCGTCGGGCCGGTAGTTCCGGTCATTTGGGATTTACCGGTACATCCGGTGCTGTACCGGCCTTGCGCCGCTTGATCACAGAATGGTGGCAGGTTGTTGGGCGGTAGTCGGCAGGTTGTTCCGCCCGGGCGGTTGTTGGGCGGTTGTACCGGTCATTCCAGGCTGGGTAGAATGCCTCCTTGATCTTGATGTCCGTCTTGCACGACTCCTTCTCCTTGATTGCTGATAGAGGCAAAGGTGTCCCGATGTTTCGATGAGATGGTGGCTATCGTTTCTGTGGGATTCGACCTTGACGATCCGACTACGTACGTGCGGGACGTCGCGCCTTAGCAATCGCTAAACCAACTTCCGAGGGTTATTGACCACGCCGGAGCACGATCAACCTGACCACGAGGGCATGTTTCCTGCGAGCAAACGAAGAACAAGCAAGAAACTAAGATTGCAATTTGGATATTGCGAATATAAGAGGAAATTTTATTAATGAAGGTGGGGTTCTGTGGCGCCTTGGTGCAGTCGTTGAACACAAGCGAAATCTGTGAAGTTGCTGCTATGGCGAACTTTTGATCTAAACAAAACCCAAGGTCTAAGCGGTGCCCTAAGGGCTGTATATATGGAGGAAGAGGGGGAATTTCGTGGCCCTTGGTGGAGGGTCGAAATCAACCCTATCTCTTGTTTCCCCACACATACGGACTCTAAAATAGCCTATACTTGTGTATTTCGAAATTACAAGGGCCTGGCCCACTAATAAGGTGATGCAGCACCTAGAATAGCCTCGGGACGACATTTATGAAGTAGCATCTTTTATATTTCGTCCAAGGCTTTGATAGAGGCAAAGGTGTCCCGTCTTTCGATGAGATGTGGTTTTCGCTTTGGAGGAAGTCGACTTTGACGATCCGACTACTGAGCGTCGAGGACGCGCGCCTTAGCAATCGCTAAACCAACTCCGAGAGGTTATTGACCACACCGAGCACGATCAACCTGACCACGAGGGTCTGTTTCCTGCGAGCAAGCGAAGAACAAGCAAGAAACTGAGATTGCAATCTGGATATTGCGAATATAAGATGAAAGCTTTATTGATCAAGGTGGGGTTCTGTGGCGCCTTTGTGCAGTCGTTGAACACAAAGCGAAACTGCGAAGTTGCAGCTATGGCGAACTTTTAATCTAAACAAAACCCAAGGTCTAAGCGGTGCCCTAAGGGCTGTATATATGGAGGAAGAGGGGGAATTTCGTGGCCCTTGGTGGAGGGGTCGAAATCAACCCTAACTCTTGTTTCCCACACATCTGACTCTAAAACAGCCTATACTTAAGTATTTCGAAATTACATGGGCCTGGCCCAATAATAAGGTGACGCAGCACCTAGAATAGCCTATGGACGAATATTATGAAGTGGCATCTTGTATATTTCGTCCAAGGCCTCATGCACTCATTAGGGTGGCTTCAAAGTCCTGGAGTCATCACTTGTAACTCCGTTCTTGTTCTCCTTGCGCATGGCATTATCTCCATGCTTGTTCTTGCTCCAATGTCCATCCTTCTCCAAGCTAGGGCCTTCATTTGTAAGCAAAACAAATGTATCCAATTTAGGCAGCATCATATTCTCATGAACATTAGAATCATTACCAAGAAGCGAAAGTACACGATAATTTAATTGGCGTCTTGTGAGCTCTAGTAATTGGTCCAGTATATGTAGCAGTAGGGGCTGTGGGTGTAACAATGGTATTGATGTCCTCATCATCCTCCCTTCTTGAAATGAAGTCGTCCTCGTGAAGCTCATATTCCTCACCCAAATAAGGCTTCAAATCTGCAATGTTAAAAGTGGGACTAACCCCAAAATCTGCAGGCAGCTCAAGTTTATATGCATTATCATTTATTTTCTCTAACACCTTAAATGGACCATCAAGACACGTGGCATTAGCTTTGATTTGCGCAAATTAGGAAACCTATCCTTACGCAAATGTAACCAAACAAGATCTCCGGTGCAAAGACAACATGTTTTCTACCCTTATCTCCAGCAAGTTTATATTTAGCATTCATCGCTCAATGTTTTCCTTAGTTATCTCATGCACTTTTAAAATCAATTCAGCACGTTCTTTAGCATCAAAATTAACCTTCTCCGAAGATGGAAGAGGCAACAAATCAATAGGTGCACGAGGTAGGAAGCCATACACAATTTCAAAAGGGCACATCTTAGTAGTAGAATGCAATGAGCGATTATAAGCAAATTCAATATGAGGCAAGCATTCTTCCCACATTTTCTTATTATTCTTCAAAATAGCCCTAAGCATAGTAGACAATGTTCTATTGACTACTTCAGTTTGTCCATCGGTTTGGGGTGACAAGTAGTACTAAAAAGCAGTTTAGTCCCCAACTTAGCCCATAAACATCTCCAAAAGTGGCTAAGAAATTTAGTATCACGATCTGAAACAATAGTATTTGGCACACCATGCAAGCGAATAATTTCACGAAAGAACAAATCAGCAACATTAACAAACATCATCGCTTTTATGACATGGTATAAAGTGTGCCATTTTGAGAATCTATCCACGACAACAAATATGCTATCCCTCCCCTTCTTTGTTCGAGGTAAACCTAAAACAAAGTCCATAGATATATCCTCCCAAGGAACACTAGGCACAGGCAAAGGCATATATAAACCATGAGGATTGAGTCGTGACTTAGCTTTTTGACATGTAGTGCAGCGAGCAACAAAGCGCTCAACATCCGTCTCATCTTTGGCCAAAAGAAATGTGTAGCAAGTATATCCTCCGTCTTCTTCACGCCAAAGTGTCCCATTAATCCTCCTCCATCGCCTCCTGCAACAACAAAAGACTAACAGAGCTAGCAGGAATGCATAGCTTGTTAGCACGGAACACAAAACCATCATTAATAACGAACTTGTTCCATGTTCTTCCTTCTTTACAATTCTGCATTACATCTTTAAAATCAGCATCATGCACATATTGATCTTTGATGGTCTCCAAACCAAATATTTTGAAGTCAAGTTGTGAAAGCATAGTATAGCGACGAGACAAAGCATCAGCAATAACATTTTCTTTACCCTTCTTGTGTTTAATGACATAAGGGAAAGTCTCAATGAATTCAACCCATTTAGCATGTCTACGATTCAGTTTAGCTTGACTTTTAATATGTTTCAAAGATTCATGATCAGAATGTATAACAAATTCTTTGGGCCATAAATAATGTTGCCATGTCTCTAAAGTCCGAACAAGAGCATATAATTCTTTGTCATAAGTAGAATAGTTCAGACTAGGCCCACTCAATTTTTCGAGAAAAGTATGCAACAGGTTTGCCATCTTGTAATAACACACCTCCTAATCCAATTCCACTAGCATCACATTCAAGCTCAAAAGTCTTATTAAAGTCGGGAAGTTGGAGTAAAGGAGCATGTGTCAACTTATCTTTCAATACCGTGAAGGCTTCTTCCGTGCGGTACCCCAAACAAAAGGCACATCCTTCTTTGTAAGCTCATTGAGAGGTGCAGCAATGGTGCTAAAGTCTCTCACAAAGCGCCTATAGAAACCAGCGAGTCCAAGAAAACTCCTCACTTGTGTGACCGTTTTGGGCTGCGGCCAACTCTCAATAGCTTCAATCTTGGCTTTATCAACTTCAATTCCTGTGGAGTAACAACATAGCCAAGAAAAGATACTCGGTCGGTGCAAAAGGTGCACTTCCCAAGGTTACCAAACAAGCGTGCATCACGTAGAGCATTAAAAACAACACGTAAATGTTCCAAATGTTCTTCCAAAGATTTGCTATAAATCAGTATATCATCAAAGTAAACTACCACAAATCGTCCAATGAAAGCACGTAAAACTTCGTTCATTAATCTCATGAAAGTACTAGGTGCATTAGTTAACCCAAAAGGCATGACTAACCACTCATATAATCCAAACTTAGTTTTAAATGCTGTTTTCCATTCATCTCCCAATTTCATACGAATTTGATGGTATCCACTACATAAATCAACTTTGGAGAATATTGTAGAACCACTCAATTCATCAAGCATATCATCTAGCCTAGGAATAGGATGGCGATAACGAATAGTAATATTATGAATGCCTCTACAATCAACACACATCTGTGACGTACCATCCTTTTTAGGCACTAGTATAATAGGAACAGCACAAGGACTAAGAGATTCGCGTATATAACCTTTGTCGAGCAGCTCCTGTACTTGACGCATAATCTCCTTCGTCTCCTCTGGATTGGTACGGTATGGTGCACGGTTGGGTAGCGATGCACCGGGAATTAAGTCAATTTGATGCTCAATCCCTCGAATAGGTGGTAATCCTGGTGGCACGTCTTGTGGGAAGACGTCAGCGAACTCCTGCAAAATGTTAGTGACAACGGGGGGCAAAGAGGAAGGCACGTCCTCGAATGAAAATAATGCCTCTTTGCACACAAAAGCATAGCAAACAGATTTGCTAGAATCTAGCTCATCAATATCAGATTTGGTGGCAAATAAACATGCACTTTTCAGTTTAATTTCAGAAGCAACATTAGATGGTTTATTATTAGGCTTCATTTGTTGCTCAAAATCTTTTGCCACAATCTGATTTTCACTCTTATTTTTCTCCTGTTTTGCTTTATTAGCTCTATTAATATCATCTTTCAAAATGGAATCAGGAGTCATAGGAAGCAAAGTAATATTTTTATCCTTGTGAACAAGAGTATACTGATTGTTTCTACCATGGTGTACAGAATTTTTATCAAATTGCCATGGTCTACCAAGTAATAAGGAACATGCTTGCATAGGTACCACATCACAATCAACATAATCAGCATATGTAGAGATACTAAAATGCACACACACGAACAGACGTGTTACCTTAACCTTGCCGCTGTTGTTGAACCATTGGATGTAGTAAGGATGTGGATGTGGTCTTGTGGTGAGAGAAAGCTTCTCCACCATATCCATGCTAGCCAAGTTGTTGCAGCTCCCTCCATCTATGATGACGCTGAATAGAACGTTCCTTCACAACTCCTTTGTATGGAACAAGTTATGCCTCTGATTTTGCTCAGCTTGTGTAACCTGCACACTCAAAACACGTTGAGCAACTAAACATTCATACTGTCAAAGCATCTTCAAGCAGCCATGTATTGCGTCTCAAAATCAGAATCATCTCCACCGTCTTCTTCATGTGTAATAAGAGCCAAAGTCTCTTCATCATAGTCACTAGCAGACTCATACCCACCATCCTCGGTAGCAATCATCACACGCTGAGATTGGCATTCTCTGTAAAATGTCCTCTTCCCTTACAACGACAAATAATATCACTTGTGATAGAGGCAAAGGTGTCCGTCTTTCGATGAGATGTTGGTTTTCGCTTTGGAGGAAGTCGACTTTGACGATCCGACTACGAGCGTCGAGGACGTCGCGCCTTAGCAATCGCTAAACCAACTCCGAGAGGTTATTGACCACGCCGAACACGATCAACGACCACGAGGGTCTTCCTGCGAGCAAGCGAAGAACAAGCAAGAAACTGAGATTGCAATCTGGATATTGCGAATATAAGATGAAAGCTTTATTGATCAAGGTGGGGTTACGTGGCGCCTTTGTGCAGTCGTTGAACACAAGCGAAATGCACGCGAAGTTGCAGCTATGGCGAACTTTTAATCTAAACAAAACCCAAGGTCTAAGCGGTGCCCTAAGGGCTGTATATATGGAGGAAGAGGGGAATTTCGTGGCCCTTGGTGGAGGGGTCGAAATCAACCCTAACTCTTGTTTCCCCACACATACGGACTCTAAAACAGCCTATACTTAAGTATTTCGAAATTACATGGGCCTGGCCCACTAATAAGGTGACGCAGCACCTAGAATAGCCTCGGGACGACATTTATGAAGTAGCATCTTGTATATTTCGTCCAAGGCTTCATGCACCCATTATGGTGGCTTCAAAGTCCTGAAATCATCACTTGTAACTCCGTTCTTGTTCCCCTTATGCATGGCATTATCTCCATGCTTGTTCTTGCTCAATGTCCATCCTTCTCCAAGCTAGGGCCTTCATTTGTAAGCAAAACAAATGTATCCAATTTAAGCAGCATCATATTCTCATGAACATTAGAATCATTACCAAGAAGCGAAAGTACGATAATTTAATTGGCGTCTTGTGAGCTCTAGTAATTGGTCCAGTATATGTAGCAGTAGGGGCTGTGGGTGTAACAATGGTATTGATGTCCTCATCATCCTCCCTTCTTGAAATGAAGTCGTCCTCGACGGAGCTCATATTCCTCACCCAAATAAGGCTTCAAATCTGCAATGTTAAAAGTGGGACTAACCCCAAAATCTGCGAGCAGCTCAAGTTTATATGCATTATCATTTATTTTCTCTAACACCTTAAATGGACCATCAAGACGTGGCATTAGCTTTGATTTTGCAAATTAGGAAACCTATCCTTACATAAATGTAACCAAACAAGATCTCCGGTGCAAAGACAACATGTTTTCTACCCTTATCTCCAGCAAGTTTATATTTAGCATTCATCGCTCAATGTTTTCCTTAGTTATCTCATGCACTTTTAAAATCAATTCAGCACGTTCTTTAGCATCAAAATTAACCTTCTCCCAAGATGGAAGAGGCAACAAATCAATAGGTGCACGAGGTAGGAAGCCATACACAATTTCAAAAGGGCACATCTTAGTAGTAGAATGCAATGAGCGATTATAAGCAAATTCAATATGAGGCAAGCATTCTTCCCACATTTTCTTATTATTCTTCAAAACAGCCCTAAGCATAGTAGACAATGTTCTATTGACTACTTCAGTTTATCCATCGGTTTGGGGTGACAAGTAGTACTAAAAAGCAGTTTAGTCCCCAACTTAGCCCATAAACATCTCCAAAAGTGGCTAAGAAATTTAGTATCACGATCTGAAACAATAGTATTTGGCACACCATGCAAGCGAATAATTTCACGAAAGAACAAATCAGCAACATTAACAGCATCATCGCTTTTATGACATGGTATAAAGTGTGCCATTTTAGAGAATCTATCCACGACAACAAATATGCTATCCTCCCTTCTTTGTTCGAGGTAAACCTAAAACAAAGTCCATAGATATATCCTCCCAAGGAACACTAGGCACGAGCAAAGGCATATATAAACCATGAGGATTGAGTCGTGACTTAGCTTTTTGACATGTAGTGCAGCGAGCAACAAAACGCTCAACATCCGTCTCATCTTTGGCCAAAAGAAATGTGTAGCAAGTATATCCTCCGTCTTCTTCACGCCAAAGTGTCCCATTAATCCTCCTCCATCGCCTCCTGCAACAACAAAAGACGAACAGAGCTAGCAGGAATGCATAGCTTGTTAGCACGGAACACAAAACCATCATTAATAACGAACTTGTTCCATGTTCTTCCTTCTTTACAATTCTGCATTACATCTTTAAAATCAGCATCATGCACATATTGATCTTTGATGGTCTCCAAACCAAATATTTTGAAGTCAAGTTGTGAAAGCATAGTATAGCGACGAGACAAAGCATCGGCAATAACATTTTCTTTACCCTTCTTGTGTTTAATGACATAAGGAAAGTCTCAATGAATTCAACCCATTTAGCATGTCTACGATTCAGTTTAGCTTGACTTTTAATATGTTTCAAAGATTCATGATCAGAATGTATAACAAATTCTTTGGGCCATAAATAATGTTGCCATGTCTCTAAAGTCCGAACAAGAGCATATAATTCTTTGTCATAAGTAGAATAGTTCAGACTAGGCCCACTCAATTTTTCAGAAAAGTATGCAACAGGTTTGCCATCTTGTAATAACACACCTCTAATCCAATTCCACTAGCATCACATTCAAGCTCAAAAGTCTTATTAAAGTCGGGAAGTTGGAGTAAAGGAGCATGTGTCAACTTATCTTTCAATACCGTGAAGGCTTCTTCCCATGCGGTACCCCAAACAAAAGGCACATCCTTCTTTGTAAGCTCATTGAGAGGTGCAGCAATGGTGCTAAAGTCTCTCACAAAGCGCCTATAGAAACCAGCGAGTCCAAGAAAACTCCTCACTTGTGTGACCGTTTTGGGCTGCGGCCAACTCTCAATAGCTTCAATCTTGGCTTTATCAACTTCAATTCCTGTGGAGTAACAACATAGCCAAGAAAAGATACTAAATTCGGTGCAAAAGGTGCACTTCCCAAGGTTACCAAACAAGCGTGCATCACGTAGAGCATTAAAAACAACACGTAAATGTTCCAAATGTTCTTCCAAAGATTTGCTATAAATCAGTATATCATCAAAGTAAACTACCACAAATCGTCCAATGAAAGCACGTAAAACTTCGTTCATTAATCTCATGAAAGTACTAGGTGCATTAGTTAACCCAAAAGGCATGACTAACCACTCATATAATCCAAACTTAGTTTTAAATGCTGTTTTCCATTCATCTCCCAATTTCATACGAATTTGATGGTATCCACTACATAAATCAACTTTGGAGAATATTGTAGAGCCACTCAATTCATCAAGCATATCATCTAGCCTAGGAATAGGATGGCGATAACGAATAGTAATATTATTAATGCCTCTACAATCAACACACATACGCCGACGTACCATCCTTTTTAGGCACTAGTATAATAGGAACAGCACAAGGACTAAGAGATTCGCGTATATAACCTTTGTCGAGCAGCTCCTGTGCTTGACGCATAATCTCCTTCGTCTCCTCTGGATTGGTGCGGTATGGTGCACGTTGGGTAGCGATGCACCGGAATTAAGTCAATTTGATGCTCAATCCCTCGAATAGGTGGTAATCCGGTGGCACGTCTTGTGGGAAGGCGTCGGTGAACTCTGCAAAATGTTAGTGACAGCGAGGGGCAAAGAGGAAGGCACGTCCTCGAATGAAAATAATGCCTCTTTGCACACAAAAGCATAGCAAACAGATTTGCTAGAATCTAGCTCATCAATATCAGATTTGGTGGCAAATAAACATGCACTTTTCAGTTTAATTTCGAAGCAACATTAGATGGTTTATTATTAGGCTTCATTTGTTGCTCAAATTCTTTTGCCACAATCTGATTTTCACTCTTATTTTCTCCTGTTTTGCTTTATTAGCTCTATTAATATCATCTTTCAAAATGGAATCAGGAGTCATAGGAAGCAAAGTAATATTTTTATCCTTGTGAACAAGAGTATACTGATTGTTTCTACCATGGTGTATAGAATTTTATCAAATTGCCATGGTCTACCAAGTAATAAGGAACATGCTTGCATAGGTACCACATCACAATCAACATAATCAGCATATGTAGAGATACTAAAATGCACACGAACAGACGTGTTACCTTAACCTTGCCGCTGTTGTTGAACCATTGGATGTAGTAAGGATGTGGATGTGGTCTTGTGGTGAGAAAGCTTCTCCACCATATCCATGCTAGCCAAGTTGTTGCAGCTCCCTCCATCTATGATGACGCTGAATAGAACGTTCCTTCACAACTCCTTTGTATGGAACAAGTTATGCCTCTGATTTTGCTCAGCTTGTGTAACCTGCACACTCAAAACACGTTGAGCAACTAAACATTCATACCTGTCGGCATCTTGAGCAGCCATGTATTGCGTCTCGGGATCAGAATCATCTCCACCGTGTTCTTCATGTGTAATAAGAGCCAAAGTCTCTTCATCATAGTCACTAGCAGACTCATACCCACCATCCTCGTAGCAATCATCACACGCTGAGATTGGCATTCTCTCATAAAATGTCCTCTTCCCTTACAACGACGACAAATAATATCACTTGTGTGCCTGTTGACGCCATGGAAGAAGAAGAGCTCTGTGTAGGCCCAGCAGGTGTACTCTTGGCAGATAGTGGTGGTTGTGCCTGCTTTCTTGTATCACGGTTGGAGGTGGCAGCCGACGGAAGTGCGGTGTAGTAGAGCGTGGAAGTAGATGATGCACGTGGTGTCCATGATGAAGGTCGACCTGCGAGAAAAGTTAGTCCGCGCCAAGGCACATCGATCCTGCACTTCACGTTCAGCTTTACAAGCAAGATGGAATAATCGGTGATATTATTATAATCCTTGTAGTCTAGAATGGTCTGAATCTCTCTATTTAATCCACCCAAAAACGTGCAAGCATAGCTTCATTCTCCTCAACAATACCACATCTAATCAAGCCAGTTTGTAATTCGATAATATTCTTCACCGAATTTTTCCTTGTCTTAAGCGCTGCAATTTTTGAAGTAATTCACGTTGATAATATGGTGGAACCCAACGAGTACGCATAGCAGTTTTCAAAGCAGCCCAAGTAGCTGGAACAGGATATAATCTACAATGTTCAGACCACCAAACACATGCAAAGCTAGTGAAAGCACAAACAGCAGCAGGAACACGTCTCTCCTCAGGATATTGTAAACATGTAAATCGTTGTTCAGTTTCTAACTCCCAAGTAAGATATATATCAGGAACATATCTACCCTCAAATGGTGGAATATTCAATTTCAGTTTAGGGAGATGGTCATGATCTCGTACCTGAAGGGGAGCCCGAACATTGCCATTATTTGCATGTGGACGACCTGGTGGTTGTGGTGCTGGTGGTTGCACGTAGTTCTGATGTTGATCAACCTCATCCTCGTAATCTCTCACATAATCATCCTCCCCCACATCAGCAGCAGGAGCCACAGAAGTATCAACAGCAGCACCAGCAGCTTGACCAGGCCTTCTCAATGCCATCTATCTTCATCCTCGTAATCTCTCACATAATCATCCTCCCCCACATTATTTGCATGTAGACGCGCGAGCAATTCATTAAACTTGTTATCGAGCTTTGTTTCGAACGCCTTCTCAATGCCATCTATCTTCTCCATGGCCTCTTCAAATCTATTTAGCACATCTTCCACCTGCCCACTCATCATTTGTTGAAACTTATCATCTAGCGCTTTGTTTGTCATGTTCTCCCAGTCAGTCACGTCGGCTTGTGATCCTGCCATGGTTAGCAGCAATAGAAACACACAAGAATATGATTCGACAGACTACTAGGAAGTGGTGGTGGTGGTGTGGTGGACGATCACAAATCCGTCAAGCAAATCTCAAATTCTTACCAGTTCTTACCCAGAAGAGCGGTGATCGGCAACCGATGTAGTCAAAACTCTCAAAGCTTGGATAGAGCGATTACTGGGAGAGTCAAGCATACGATGTAGATGTATGTGGAGCTGGGAAGGCTTATAATATGGTAGCAAAAGGGTCAGCAATAATCAATTCAGAGATGCAAAGTTGAATAAACGCTCAACGACGCAGATCTTGGTTGGTCCTAGGCTAGACCGTGCTAGAGACGCGAGCCTAGAACACTAACAAAATCACGGCGCTGCACGTAAACAAGGAAAAGCACACTCTGGAATTTTTTTTTTCGCTTTTTTTTTGCTGCTTTTTTTTTTGCGCTGCTTTTTTTTTGCGAAAAATCACTATAATGGCGAGTGTCTCAAAACTCTTCCCAGGTCAAACTGACAGGATGGGCACGAAATTTTTTCGACCAAAATTTTTTTTTTCAACTGCCCGGACCCAAAAACTGGAAACGGGTCAAAAAAAACTTTCTATAACGGCGACTTTCTCAATACACTTAGAAACACCTAAAAATAGGATAGCCAGAAATTTTTTCGACAAGTGCGTTTTCGGAAAATTTTGGGCCTAAACGGAGGGTGGTTTCCAGACTCTTTTTTTTTTTCGAAACCTACTCCGGCAAGGAAACACGAATCGGAAACTAGATGGATCTCGAAAACAAACCTAATATGCAAGGAACTCGGATTGGTGGTGGATATATGGTGGTGGTATATGGCAGCGGTGGTGGTAGCGGTGGTAGTATATGGATATGGATCGGTGGTGGTATACGGACACGGATTGGTGGTGGTCTATGGATACGGATTCGGAGCGGTGGTGGTAGATGGCAAGGCGATGATGATGGTGCGGCGGCCGCGTGACAACTTATGACCAAAACTCGAAACTCTAAAAGACTAGACTCTAAGACCAGCAACTTGACACGACGATGCAACCGCAAATTCAACAAAGCAAAAACCCTAAAAAGATTATGCAAAGGCTCAGATTGGTTCGGATATGATGAACTAACCCTATTTTTTTTGTGGCTTTTTCGTGGACTTTAGGTATGAAGAACAGACTCGATCTAATCTACGAAAAACTGTAAAATCTCACCGAGCAACCTGAAAATCTGATACCACTTGATAGAGGCAAAGGTGTCCCGTCTTTCGATGAGATGTGGTTTTCGTTTTGGAGGAAGTCGACTTTGACGATCCGACTACGACGTTAACGGCGTCGCCGCCTTAGCAATCGCTAAACCAACTCCGAGAGGTTATTGACCACGCCGAGCACGATCAACGACCACGAGGGTCTGCATTTCCTGCGAGCAAACGAAGAACAAGCAAGAAACTGAGATTGCAATCTGGATATTGCGAATATAAGATGAAAGCTTTATTGATCAAGGTGGGGTTACGTGGACGCCTTTGTGCAGTCGTTGAACACAAGCGAAACGCTGCGAAGTTGCAGCTATGGCGAACTTTTAATCTAAACAAAACCCAAAGTCTAAACGACGCCCTAAGGGCTGTATATATGGAGGAAGAGGGGGAATTTCGTGGCCCTTGAGGAGGGGTCCAAACCAACCCTAACTCTTGTTTCCCCACATACGGACTCTAAAACAGCCTATACTTAAGTATTTCGAAATTACATGGGCCTGGCCCAATAATAAGGTGACGCAGCACCTAGAATAGCCTATGGACGAATATTATGAAGTGGCATCTTGTATATTTCGTCCAAGGCCTCATGCACTCATTAGGGTGGCTTCAAAGTCCTGAAATCATCACTTGTAACTCCGTTCTTGTTCCTTTGCATGCCAACATCTCCATGCTTGAACTTGCTCCAAGGTTCATCTTTCTTGTCCATGGTAGGCCCTTCATTTGTAAGCAAAACAAATGTATCCAATTTAGGCAGCATCATATTCTCATGAACATTAGAATCGTTACCAAGAAACGAAAGTACCTGATAATTCAATTGGCGTGCGCGAGCTCTAGTAATTGGTCCAGTATGTATAGCAGCAGGGGCTGTGGGTGTAACAATGGTATTGATGTCCTCATCATTTTTGGAGCCCCTACCCCGTGTTTTCTAGCTTGATTTTATTGTTTTGTCCTAAATTCGAAAATTCCCCACCAAAAATAGCCCCAATATTTTTTGTGATTTGTTGGTGAGTTGAGATTTTGTTGGATTTGGTCCATGGATTTGAGTTGCTACGTGTGGATCTAGCCTTCCCCACCCTCCCCACCCTTCTCCATCCTCCAATCCGCTCGATTTCGACCTCATCATTTTCATCCACCCCGAAATCGCACCTGTGCATCCTGCGTTGACCCCGACCACCGGACGTCCGGCCTTTCCCGGACGACCGGAACCCCCTGACCTGATTTGAAATTACGGACGACCGGACCCTGCCGGACGCCCGACGGCCGGACGACCGTAAAAACCGGACGTCCGTGAAACTCTGACGGAACTAAATTTTTTCAGTTCAGCCACCACCACAACCCCACCTTCCACCACATCTTCCAAACCCACACACACCACCATCCTCCCCAATACCTCCTATGAAGATTTTGACATATTTTGGTCCTTGAGATTTTGAGTTGTGGTTCCCGTGTCCTATTATGTTTCGGCTATCTATGTACGGTTCGACTTCATCGTCACCTCGACTCATCTTCGCAAGGGTCTCATCATCGCCAAGGACGGTAACATCGACGACATCTTTGTCATACCTTGCAATTGCATTGATAACCACATGGCTTTACTTTTGCGTAGCTTACCCATCGAGACTAGCCATTGAGTACTGCTGGCAACATTAGTGATCATACTCCATAGCATACATACCATATCACCGTGGTGCATATCTTGGGATCCATTTGTGTGTCATAAAGTTGTCATAGCATACACAATTGCTATCTTGGTTCGTGAAGTTTTGCATGAGAAAAGAGCTCAAAAGTGAAAGAGCCACCCAAGCTTTTAAGCAAAGAGGAAAGATAAGCAAAGAGCTTATGAGCAAGAACCATAGCATCATACTACATTAAGATTGTCATATTGGATCATCTTGGATCATAGCGCCGAAATACCATACATATAGCATGCGTGGGATAGAGATAGTTGCATTTTTGCCTAGTAGGTTGTGCACAAGTTCCGTATCCGCCTTGATCAATAAAGCTTTCCTCTTATATTATGGAGTTGATGGCATGTGCAAGGGGAATAAGAACGGAGTTACAAGTGATGATTTCAGGACTTTGAAGCCACCATAATGAGTACATGAAGCCTTAGACGAAATATACAAGATGCCACTTCATAAACTTCGTCCAGAGGCTATTCTAGGTGCTGCGTCACCTTATTATTGGGACAGGCCCATGTAATTTCGAAATACATAAGTATAGGCTGTTTTTAGAGTCCGTATGTGTGGGGAAACAAGAGATAGGGTTGGTTTTGGACCCCTTCCCCAAGGGCCACGAAATTCCCCCCTCTTTCTCCATATATACAGCCCTTAAGGCACCGTTTAGACTTTGGGTTTTGCTTAGATTAAAAGTTCGCCATAGCTGCAACTTCGCGCACTTCGTTTGTGTTCAACGACCAGACCAAGGCGTCACAGAACCCCACCTTGATCAATAAAGCTTTCCTCTTATATTCGCAATATCCAGATTGCAATCTTAGTTTCTTGCTTGTTCTTTGTTTGCCTGCAGGAAACAGACCTTCGTGGTCAGGTTGATCGTGCTCCGGCGTGGTCAATAACCTCTCGGAGTTGGTTTAGCGATTGCTAAGGCGCGACGTCCTCACACGTTCTTAGTCGGATCGTCAAAGTCGACTTCATCCTAAACGATAGCCACCATCTCATCGAAAGACGGGACACCTTTGCCTCTATCAAGTGGTATCAGATTTCTAGGTTGCTCGGTGAGATTTTACAGTTTTTCATAGTTTAGATCGAGTCTGTTCTTCATACCTATAGTCGATGAAAAAGCCAAAAAAAATTAGGGTTAGTTCATCCCATCCGAACCAATCTGAGCCTTTGCATAATCTTTTATGTATTTGCTTTGTTGAATTTGCGGTTGCATCGTCGTGTCAAGTTGCTGGTCTTAGCGTCTAGTCCTTTAGAGTTTCGAGTTCTGTTCACAGGTTGTCACGTCGCCGCTGCCATATATCACCACCGCAACATCATCGCTGCTGCCATATACCACCACCGCACCAACTTCATCACCGCTGCCATATACCACCACCACATATTCACCGCCAATCCTAGTCCATATACGCCACCACATATCTGCCGCCATCACGCTAATCCGAGTCCACCTGCAACATATATCCGCCACCAGTCCGAGTTCCACCAGATTCATCTCCGCCACCAGTCGGAGATTCCACCAGATTCCTCTCCGCCACCAGTCCTAGTCCGAGTCCAGTAATTGTTGCTTTGTTTTGGATTTCCAGATCACGCCATACTCCAAGTCATGACAGAGAAGGACTCCCCAACTTCCGTGACAGAGAAGGACTCCCCAACTTTCTGCAAAATTCTGGCTAGGCAGTTTTTAGACCATTTATAGACTTCTTCGAAAAAAAATTGTTGCGGAGCAAAAAAAAAGAGGAAAAAAAGTGCAAAAAAAGAGAGAAAAAAATTCAGAGTGTGCTCCTCCCTTGTTTACGTGCAGCGCTGTGATTTTGTTAGTGTTTTAGGCTCGCGTCTCTAGCACGGTCTAGCCTAGGACCAACACAATACCGTCGTTGAGCGTTTATTCAACTTTGCATCTCTGAATTGATTATTGCTGACCCTTTTTGCTACCATATTATAAGCCTTCCCAGCTCCAAATACATCTACGTCGTGCGTTTGACTCTCCCTGGCAATCGCTCTATCCAAGCTTTTGAGATTTTTGACTACAACGGTTGCCGATCACCGCCTGCTGCTGGGTAAGAACTGGTAAGAATTTGAGATTTGCTTGACGGATTTGTGACACCCACCACCACCTCTTGTTAGTAGTTTGTAGGATGATATTCTTGTGTGTTTCTATTGCTGCTAACCATGCCAGGATCACAAGCCGACGAGACTGACTGGGAGAACATGACGAATAAAGAGTTGCATGATAAATTTCAGCAAATGATGAGTGGGCAGGTGCAAGATGTGCTAAACAGATTTGAAGAGGCCATGGAGAAGATAGATGGCATGGAGAAGACGTTCGAAACAAAGCTCGATAACAAGTTTAATGAATTGCTCGCGCGTCTTCCACCACCACCACCGGCTGCACCTAACGCACCTCTACAACCACAACAACAGCAACGACTACCTCCACGTCGTGAAACAGCCCTCCGCCGAGCGAGCCGTGTCCCTCTTGCGCTTGGCCAAACTGTTGGTGCTGCTGTCGACACTTTTGTGGCTCCTGCTGCTGACGCGGAGGAGGATGATTATGTGGGAGATTACGAGGATGAAGTTGATCAAAATCAGAACTACGTGCAACCACCAGCACCACAACCACCAGGTCGTCCACATGCAAATAATGGCAATTTTAGGGCTCCCCTTCAGGTACGAGATCATGACCATCTCTCTAAACTGAAATTGAATATTCCATCATTTGAGGGCAGATATGTTCCTGATATATATCTTACTTGGGAGTTAGAAACTGAACAACGATTTACATGTTTACAATATCCTGAGGAGAGACGTGTTCTGCTGCTGTTTGTGCTTTCACTAGCTTTGCATGTGTTTGGTGGTCGAACATTGTCGATTATATCCTGTTCCAGCTACTTGGGCTGCTTTGAAAACTGTTATGCGTACTCGTTGGGTTCCACCATATTATCAACGTGAATTACTTCAAAAATTGCAGCGCTTAAGACAAGGAAAAAATTCGGTAGAAGAATATTATCAGGAATTACAAACTGGCTTGATTAGATGTGGTATTGTTGAGGAGAATGAAGCTATGCTTGCATGTTTTCTGGGTGAATTAAATAGAGATATTCAGACCATTCTAGACTATAAGGATTATAATAATATCACTCGTTTATTCCAACTTGCTTGTAAAGCTGAACGTGAAGTGCAGGATCGACAGGCATTGGCGCGCACTAACTTTTCTGCAGGTCGACCTTCATCATGGATACCACGTGCATCATCTACTTCCACTGCACCATCACCTCCTTCAGGTGCCACCTCCAACCGTGATACATGAAAGCAGGCACAACCACCACTATCTGCCAAGAGCTCACCTGCCGGGCCTGCACAGAGCTCTTCTTCTTCCGTGGCGTCAACAGGGCACACAAGTGATATTATTTGTCGTCGTTGTAAGGGAAGAGGACATTTTGCGAGAGAATGCAAATCTTAGCGTGTGATGATTGCTCACGAGGATGGTGGGTATGAGTCCGCTAGTGACTATGATGAGGAGACTTTGGCTCTTATTACACATGAGGAACACGGTGGAGATGATTCGATCATGAGACACAATACATGGCTTTGAAGATCTTTGACAGGTATGAATGTTTAGTTGCTCAACGTGTTTTGAGTGTGCAGGTTACACAAGCTGAGCAAAATCAGAGGCATAACTTGTTCCATACAAAGGGAGTTGTGAAGGAACGTTCTATTCGCGTCATCATAGATGGAGGGAGCTGCAACAACTTGGCTAGCATGGATATGGTGGAGAAGCTTTCTCTCACCACAAGACCACATCCACATCCTTACTATATCCAATGGTTCAACAACAGCGGCAAGGTTAAGGTAACACATACTGTTCGGGTGCATTTTAGTATCTCTACATATGCTGATTATGTTGATTGTGACGTGGTATCTATGCAAGCGTGTTCCTTATTACTTGGTAGACCATGGCAATTTGATAAAAATTATGTACACCATGGTAGAAACAATCAGTATACTCTTGTTCATAATGATAAAAATATTACTTTGCTTCCTATGACTCCTGATTCCATTTTGAAAGATGATATTAATAGAGCTAATAAAGCAAAACAGGAGAAAAATAAGAGTGAAAATCAGATTGTGGCAAAAGAATTTGAGCAACATATGAGCCTAATAATAAACCATCTACTGTTGCTTCTGAAATTAAATTGAAAAGTGCATGTTTACTTGCCACCAAATCTGATACTGATGAGCTAGATTTTAGCAAATCTGTTTGCTATGCTTTTGTGTGCAAAGAGGCATTATTTTCATTCGAGGACGTGCCTTCCTCTTTGCCCCTGCTGTCACTAACATTTTGCAGGGAGTTGTTGACGTCTTTCCACAAGGCGTGCCACCGGATTACCACCTATTCGAGGGATTGAGCATCAAATTGACTTAATTCCGGTGCATCGCTACCCAACCGTGCACCATACCGTACCAATCCGGAGGAGACGAAGGAGATTATCGTCAAGTACAGGAGCTGCTCGACAAAGGTTATATCGCGAATCTCTTAGTCCTTGTGCTGTGCCTATTATACTAGTGCCTAAAAAGGATGGTACGTCGGCGTATGTGTGTTGATTGTAGAGGCATTAATAATATTACTATTCGTTATCGTCATCCTATTCCTAGGCTAGATGATATGCTTGATGAATTGAGTGGCTCTACAATATTCTCCAAAGTTGATTTGCGTAGTGGATACCATCAAATTCGTATGAAATTGGGAGATGAATGGAAAACAACATTTAAAACTAAGTTTGGTTTATATGAGTGGTTAGTCATGCCTTTTGGGTTAACTAATGCGCCTAGTACTTTCATGAGACTAATGAATGAAGTTTTACGTGCTTTCATTGGACGATTTGTG
Organism: Aegilops longissima; assembly: GCA_021605205.1. Lineage (NCBI taxonomy): Eukaryota > Viridiplantae > Streptophyta > Magnoliopsida > Poales > Poaceae > Aegilops > Aegilops longissima. Next base: position 71,751 of record JAHIAM010007100.1, read on the forward strand.
GTAGTCTATTTTGATGATATACTGATTTATAGCAAATCTTTGGAAGAACATTCGGAACATTTACGTGCTGTTTTTATTGCTCTACGTGATGCACGCTTGTTTGGTAACCTTGGGAAGTGCATCTTTTGCACCGACCGAGTATCTTTGCTTGGCTATGTTGTTACTCCACGGGGAATTGAAGTTGATAAAGCCAAGATTGAAGCTATTGAGAGTTGGCCGCAGCCCAAAACGGTCACACAAGTGAGGAGTTTTCTTGGCCTCGGTGGTTTATATAGGCGTTTTGTGAGAGATTTCAGCACCATTGCTGCACCTCTCAACGAGCTTACAAAGAAGGATGTGCCTTTTGTTTGGGGTACCGCACAGGAAGAAGCCTTCACGGTATTGAAAGATAAGTTGACACATGCTCCTTTACTCCAACTTCCTGATTTTAATAAGACTTTTGAGCTTGAATGTGATGCTAGTGGAATTTGATTAGGAGGTGTGTTATTACAAGATGGCAAACCTGTTGCATACTTTTCTGAAAAATTGAGTGGGCCTAGTCTGAACTATTCTACTTATGATAAAGAATTATATGCTCTTGTTCGGACTTTAGAGACATGGCAACATTATTTATGGCCCAAAGAATTTGTTATACATTCTGATCATGAATCTTTGAAACATATTAGAAGTCAAGCTAAACTGAATCTTAGACATGCTAAATGGGTGGAATTCATTGAGACTTTCCCTTATGTCATTAAACACAAGAAGGGTAAAGAAAATGTTATTGCTGATGCTTTGTCTCGTCTCTATACTATGCTTTCACAACTTGACTTCAAAATATTTGGTTTGGAGACCATCAAAGATCAATATGTGCATGATGCTGATTTTAAAGATGTAATGCAGAATTGTAAAGAAGGAAGAACATGGAACAAGTTCGTTATTAATGATGGCTTTGTGTTCCGTGCTAACAAGCTATGCATTCCTGCTAGCTCTGTTCGTCTTTTGTTATTGCAGGAGGCACATGGAGGAGGATTAATGGGACACTTTGGCGTGAAGAAGACAGAGGATATACTTGCTACACGTTTCTTTTGGCCAAAAATGAGACGGGATGTTGAGCGTTTTGTTGCTCGCTGCACTACATGTCAAAAAGCTAAGTCACGACTCAATCCTCATGGTTTATATATGCCTTTGCCTGTACCTAGTGTTCCTTGGGAGGATATATCTATGGACTTTGTTTTAGGTTTACCTCGAACAAAGAAGGGAGGATAGCATATTTGTTGCCGTGGATAGATTTTGAAAATGGCACACTTTATACCATGTCATAAAAGCGATGATCTTTGTTAATGTTGCTGATTTGTTCTTTCGGAAATTATTCGCTTGCATGGTGTGCCAAATACTATTGTTTCAGATCGTGATACTAAATTCCTTAGCCACTTTTGGAGATGTTTATGGGCTAAGTTGGGGACTAAACTGCTTTTAGTACTACTTGTCACCCCAAACCGATGGATAAACTGAAGTAGTCAATAGAACATTGTCTACTATGCTTAGGGCAGTTTTGAAGAATAATAAGAAAATGTGGGAAGAATGCTTACCTCATATTGAATTTGCTTATAATCGTTCATTGCATTCTACTACTAAGATGTGCCCTTTCGAAATTGTGTATGGTTTCCTACCTCGTGCACCTATTGATTTGTTGCCTCTTCCATCTTCGGAGAAGGTTAATTTTGATGCTAAACAATGTGCTGAATTGATCTTAAAAATGCATGAGTTAACTAAGGACAACATTGAGCGTCTGAATGCTAAATATAAACTTCTTCGGAGATAAGGGTAGAAAACATGTTGTCTTTGCACTGGAGATCTTGTTTGGTTACATTTGCGTAAGGATAGGTTTCCTAATTTGCGCAAATCAAAGCTAATGCCACGTGCTGATGGTCCTTTTAAGGTGTTAGAGAAAATAAATGATAATGCATATAAACTTGAGCTGCCTGCAGATTTTGGGGTTAGTCCCACTTTCAACATTGCAGATTTGAAGCCTTATTTGGGTGAGGAAGATGAGCTTCCGTCGAGGACGACTTCATTTCAAGAAGGGGAGGATGATGAGGACATCAGTACCATTGTTACACCCACAGCCCCTACTACAACATATACTGGACCAATTACTAGAGCTCGCGCACGCCAATTACATTATCAGGTACTTTCATTTCTTGGTAATGATTCTAATGTTCATGAGAATATGATTGTAACATCCCAAATTTTCAATTTGGCATGTTATACATAGGTCAATCCATGCATATAATATTTTAGTGCATATTCATTTGCTATCCTCGAAAATCCTAAGCAACTCAAGGACCCTCGGAGAGAGTTGGGGATTTTTCGATTTTCACATTTGAATTTTATCAATCAATGAAAGTCGAGGATATTGATTTTAATTATTTTCTCTCCGGAAAAATATTTCAAGTTTAAAATAAATGAGGGAGATAATATGACTTCTCCAAAATAATTGAAATAACGGAGAAAAAATGTTAAAATCATTTTGGGATTTTATTTTTACTTATTTGGAATTTTATTTGTCCTAGAAAAAATTGCACGCTTTAAAAATTGCATTTTATGGGCCAAGAAAAGTTCATCCAGTTCTAAATATTTTATTTAGACGGAGAAAACTTATTTTGGAATTTTTAGATTTTATTTATTTTTCTAGGAATTTTTTCTTTCAATGAATGATTTAAAAAACGAACGGACTCATACCGACCGGGCCAAAGGCCCACCGAGCCAGCCGCCCTCGAGCGCCGCCGCCTCTCTCCAGCGCCCGGTGCGTGGCGCTGGACGCCGAGGGGAGTCCGAGCGGACTCCACCCCGGCGCCCCTTCCCAAGTCGCCGCCCGCCCCTTTATATAGCCGCCGCCCGCCTCCGCCACCACCCGCCACCACCACCCGCCCCACCGAGCCCGAGCCGCCCGAGCCAGCTGAGCCCGAGCCACCCGAGCCAGCCAGTCGCCGCCGCCTTCGCCGTTGCCGCGCCCCTCGCCGACCCGCCCCACCCGGACCGCGGAGCCGCTTCGCCGACGCGACTCACGGAGGTACCGACCCGCCGCCGGTTTTTTAAGAAAACCCGTTTTTTTTTTTAAAAACCCTAGATCGCTTTTTAGATCGGTTTATTTTTGTCGGTTTATTTATTTAACGAACGTCCGTTCGTCTGTTCGCTTTAACGAACGCGTTCATCTGTTTGTTTCGTTAACGAACGTTCGTTCGTTTAACGATTCGTCGCTTTTCTTTTATTTGATTTATTCCGCAGTTATTCCGATCGCGATTTCAGATCCAATTTTCAAGCCAGTTTATCTTTTTGCTCGTTTATCGGAATCAGGCGATTCAAGCGCCTGGAGTTTCGTATCGAAACCCTCTTTCTGAATAATCAACTCAAACCAGTTTTTGTCATTGTAAAATTTGACTCTAGTTCAGATTAGTAAACGGACCTTATTTCTTTCGCCGTTTGAGTTTCGTTGTTTCATTTGGTTTGATTCTTTTTGCAAACCGGAGTTCTTAAGTTGAACTCTCCGGTCAACCTCTTTCAGTTGAAGTTTTATTTGTGCATCTTTGTTGTATGCTTATGTATGTATTGTTTGCTTGCGATAGAATTCCCGGAGTGCGAAGCGTGTTACTACGAGTCTCTAGGATTCACGGATCGTCAGCAAGGCAAGTAACACTTGATCATATCTTTTCCTACCCAGTTTTTATGCATTAGTTTCAACCCTCAAACATTGCATGATTAGGATGTCATTAATTTGTGGGTTGGGAAGTAGATGATGAGGTAGGAACCTATTGCCCTATTACTTTCAAACCCTTGGGAGTTACTTCTACGTTATGCTTATATTGCCATGCTATGCTCGTAGACGTGGATTGGGTTTGAGAGATATTCACGACAGATGTGAGATTGTTAATTAATGGTTTACTTTAAGGTGGCAACTTAAATACACATCTGGGTGGATTGAGGCACCTGGGAACCCAGTGTTGTCTGTTTTTTGGAAATCCCGGGGTACCAGTGTGATCTTCCTATGGACCGCCACCCAGGCTCAAAGGGAACTGAGATTATTCATGCTAGAAAACTTCCGTGTGCAGCCACAAGCTATTATGGGCTCTAGCATAGTTGAGTAAGTTACGTGAAGCTCTCGAAGAGGTAGGTCAGCAGGTAGTGGGTTATAGGTTTGGTATGATCTATCCGGAGTAGAGAGTTAATGTTTCTGATAGACTGTGTCTCGGTCATCCGTCTCTCAAACACCATGAGGTGCGAGAAACCAACGGAGGCGATCGAGTCTTGTGGGGAAAAGTGCGCAAACCTCTGCAGAGTGTACAATCTAATCATGGTTAGCCGTGTCCCCGGTTATGGACAATTCTGAGTATCTAGTACTTGAGTATTCACATGTATCTCATCACTCTAAATTAATATTGCTGGGTTGTTAATTACCTTAATTGGGATCATCTGAGTTGGGGGGTACCTTCTCAATGATGTTTCAACCACCATGATAGTTAAAGTAAAAATTTATTCCTTTGATGTAGGGAAAAATTGGCTTTTCGCAAAACTGTAACCATAGAGCTTTCCACCTAACCATATATGCATGTAGTATAGCTCATTCTTTCATTACTCTCTATGTGTTACATTGCCAGCATATTCCATGTGCTGACCCGTTGATGCGGAGCATCCCACGATCATCCCCATGCATCCACAACCGTCTCATCAAGAGCCAAGAGGACCCATGACTAGAGCACGAGCTCGAGCTCTCGAGACCGAGGTGACTTCTCTCCTTAGTGAAATATCATATGACCCTCTCGAGACATGGCTACTACCTCAATCCGAATGTTGTGCATGCTTAGGTACCAAGGAACCAACCTAGGAGAAGCTGCAGCCCAAGATGGACACCAAGAGCAAGAGGAGGAGCTGCAGAGTCAGAGGGAGCGGTACTACCGCTCAAGCCAGCATTACTACCAATGAAGCAGTACTACCGCTCAAGCCAGCAGTACTACCACTGAGCCGAGCCAAGCGGTACTACCGCTCTCCATCCGCCTACTTCGCAAAACCCGACACACTCCAGAATCGAGCGGCGTCAGAGCGGTACTATCACCACCAAGCGGTATTATCGCTGAAAGCGGTACTACCGCCATGAAGCAACAGTACTACCGCCGCTGCGTGCAGCAGCGTTTGGCCGAGGCCCATGTACTCTTTTTCGCTTCTAACTTACCCCTTCGGGAACCTAGACTATAAATAGACCCTTCCCTCATCCTTTCTAGGGTTAGCTTTGGATTTGCTCATATTTCGGTGTGAGAGCCTTTGCTCATCCACTTGGCTACTTCTCCTTCGAGATCAGGACCTCTACGGAGAAGATCCCCCAAGCGGATTCAAGACCCCCTCCTAGGGTGGACCCCTCAAGACCTCCTCTCGGAGAAGAACGGCTACCCTTGTATCCTACCCTTTGTTGTCCTTGAATCTTGTGCCACTCTATGTGTTTGATAATCTAGCACTTGTGTGATCGTTTTCTTGTCGGTTGAGTGATCTCTCTCTCGTTCTCCCCGTGTTTTCCCTCGTGTTCTTCCGCTCGTTCTTCGTGTTCCTCGTAGGGATTCCCTCCAAGCGTGAAAGATCGTCAACCTAGGGTTCTGCCCTACATCATCATGGTATCATGAGCCACGTTGATCACGTTATTGGAGCCCCTACCCCTCTTTTTCTAGCATCTCTCCAAGTTTCACCTCTTTCCATCCACAAAATCCATCGAATTTTGACCCCGAAATCACCCATTTCCGCCACAAAATCGCGCAACCGTTCGAACAATCGAGAAAATCCCGACACGAGCGGTACTACCGCCCTCCTAGCGGTACTACCGCTGGGTACGGCACTACCGCCAGCCCCGTTCAGCCGAAATAGTCGAAAAATCACGACACGAGCGGTACTACCGCCCTCCACAGCGGTACTACCGCCCTAGCCAGTTTCAGCCTTCCGACTTTCACCATTTTCATCATAACTTTTCACTCCGAACTCCGATTTGAGTGTTCTTGGGCTCGTTTTGAAGCTATCGACGTGCCCGAGGCCCTCACCTTGGTTTCACCACCGTTTAACACCATCAAATTTTCCGAACGTTGGCACCTTTGCCTAGGGCTTTCACCACATCATCCGTTATACCACCTCCACTTTCCGCTACCACATTGTGCTTTTGGTCTTTGAGAATTTGAGTTGTGGTTCCCGTGTCCTATTGTGTTTCGGCTATATAGGTACGGTTCGACGTCAACATCACCACCGCTCATCTTGGCAAGGACTCATCATCGTCAAGGACGGTAACCTCGGCGACATCTTTGTCATCTCTCGCAATTGCATTGATAACCACATAGCCTTACTTTTATGTTGCTTACCCATCGAGACTAGCCATTGAGTATTGCCGCAACGTGACTTGTGCACCTTAGTGATCATACTCCATAGCATACATAGCATACCATAGTGGTGCATATCTTGAGATCAACTTGTGTGTCACAATGTTGTCATAGCATACACAATTGCTATCTTGGTTAGTGAAGTTTGCATAAGAAAAGAGCTCAAAAGTGAAAGAGCCACCCAAGCTTTTAAGCAAAGAGGAAAGATAAGCAAAGAGCTTATAAGCAAGAACCATAGCATCATACAACATTAAGATTGTCATATCCGATCATCTTGGATCATAGCACCAAATATCATACATATAGCATACTTGGGATAGAGATCGTTGCATTTTTGCCTAATAGGTTGTGCACAAGTTCACAGATCCGCCTTTTGTGCAATCGTGCTAGCGTCTCTCTAGTATTGTGCAACAAGAGCATTCTCGTGGTTTCCACATTTTGGCTCACTTTTGGTTTGCACAATCCCACTTATCTATTTGTGTGTGTTTCCGTGTACCACTACTTGCTTGGTCTACTTGTTACATTTGCGAATTTGCGAATCTTTTTCAACTTTATTGAGTCTCACTTACAATTGCATCAAATTTTGTGCCACCATCCTAACCGAGCTCCACCATAAGCTTTTATTTGTGTAGGTGTGAGAACCGACAAGAATCGGTACCAAGAGTGCTATTTCATTGTCCGCATTTGAGTGAACTTGATTCATTTTCAACATCGGTCAAAGGTACATTGGTATAAGTTCTTTTCCATTCTACCACTCACATCTTGTTTGGAATGATGGATAGGCCAAGTTCATCTACCAACCCACTCTTCATCGAGAAAGACGACGACATGTCCTCATACGTCACCAAGAGCCACCTCTTTGGTGCACAACGAGCGTTGCACCAAGAACAACAAACAATGAGCGATCAGATCGACAACCTCGCCACCGACTTGCGACTCTCCGAGCAACGACAAGAGACTACTTCGACAACAAGTTCGAGGCTCACAAGGAAGAGAATGATGCAAGAATGGACGAGATCCGCGTTGATGAGAACACGACATCATTCCACTTCTTCATCATCAAGACGGAGCCGCTCGAGTCGACATTCCGACGACACCTTCTACGACTCAAGTACACCATCATCGAACACTCTTCGACGAGCCGCGCGCCAAGACCGTCATGCATCTCGCAACCCGCTACATGACAAGCATTCACAAGAGCAAGTTGATGATCAAGTTCCTCGTCCTCAATCAAACCAAGAGGCTTTTGCTCAAGCCCAAGAACGACAACGTCTTCGTCGCCAACAAGAGGAAGAAAGAGCACGTCGTCACCAAGACGAACAAGACGCCAAGGCTCAACGTCTTCAACAACAACAACGTGAAGCGCAAGCTCTTGAGGCGCAACGTGCCCTTCAAGAATCAAGTCGAGCCTTCGCCAACCGCAATCGCGAACGGCGCAATCAAGAGGAAGCCCTTCGAGAAGAAATCCAAGAGAGGAACTACCAACCTCATGTACAACGTCAAGTTCCTCAAGCTCCTCCACAAGCTCGTCAAGCTCCACCTCAACATCAAATTCAACAAGAGCAAGTTGATCATGGTCTTCCTCCGCGCCAAGAGCAACATGAAGATTTAGTACATTCCACGCCAAGGACGTCATCATCAACATCGCCAACAACACAATGAAGAGCAACGCTACGGCAAGCTAAAATTCACCATGCCAAAGTTCAATGGAAGCAATGACCCCGAAGACTACCTCTCATGGGCATTGAAGGTTGACAAAATCTTCCGCTTGCACAACTACGATGAAGCGAAGAAAATCGCTATGGCATCACTTGAGTTCCAAGATTATGTGCTCATATGGTGGGAACAAATCATTGAGCGACGACAAGCAAGAGGTGAACCCCCAATCACCACTTGGGCTCAAATGAAGGATGTCATGCGAGCATGTTTTGTGCCAACCTACTACAACCGCGACCTCTTCAAGAAACTCCAACTAATCAAGCAAGGAACAAAGAGCGTTGAAGAATACTACAAGGAGATGGAGATAGCCATGATTCGAGCCAATGTCAAGGAAGATGATGAGCAAACTATGGCACATTTCTTGAACGGACTCAATCATCCCTCATTGAGCTCGTACATCAAGCTACAAAGGCGGAACGCCAAGTACAAGATGACTTCAAGTACGCCAAGTACTCATCCAAGACCTACGGCTTCTCCAACAACCAAGCTTCAACGACTCCTCCAACATCTACACCAACCAAACTTCCTTCAAGAAACGACGACAAGTCAAGTTACAAGAAGACATCGACAAGTTCAAGTCGTCCTCCTCCTACTTCAAACAACCTTAAGCCGCGTGCTTCATCCTCTACTCCGACCGACGAGACCATCAAAACAAGCTCCTTCAAGTGTTTCACTTGCGGCGGCCGAGGCCACAAGTCATCTGAATGCACCAACAAGCTTAACCATGATCCTCAACGACGATGGCACATATGACTCCATGAGTGAAGAGGAAATGGAAGGCCTTGAGCAAGTGGCCATGCACCGGCAAGTGAATGAAGATGAAGATGATCAAGTCTTTTGTGATGAGGATTCGAGCCCCGCTCTCGTTGTCTCCAAGGTCTTGACTCTTCAACATCAACAAGAAGAAGACCAACGATGCCACATCTTTCACACAAAAGCCGCATCAATGGACGGTCCATCAAGGTCATCATCGATGGAGGTAGTTGCCACAACTTGGCAAGTGAAGAACTATGCTCCAAGCTACAATTGGTCAAGAGGAAGCACCCACACCCCTACAAGGTTCAATGGCTAAGTGACTCGGCACTATACTGAGTCGAGCATACGGTCCAAGTCTCCTTCAAAATTGGTGCTTATGAAGACACTTTGGAGTGTGATGTGGTCCCAATGACCGTTTGCCACCTCCTTCTTGGTCGACCATGGCAATTCGACCGTGGTGTCATCCACAATGGGCGAACCAATCACTATAGCTTCAAGATGAAAGGGAAGGAGTATGTGCTACGACCTATGTCTCCTAGTCAAGTGATAGCCGACAAGCAAGCCACACATCATAGAGAAAAGAGTGAGAAAGTGATCCACCCAAAAGTGAGTGAGAGCCACAAGGCAAATTTGAGAGACTCTTCGCCTAGAGAGAAAAACCTCATTCTACTTGCCACCAAAAGTGAGATGAGAGAAGTGTGTGAGCACCCATCGAGTGTGATGCACTTTGTCCTTGTGTGCAAGGATGGAGAACCAAAAACTAACACCATTCACGAGCTACCTTTGGTGTTTCAATCTCTTTTGCAGGAATTTCAAGATGTTTTCCCCGATGAGCTACCTCCGGGTCTACCTCCTCTTCGAGGCATTGAGCATCGAATCGACCTCATCCCCGGAGCGCCGCTACCAAACAAAGCTCCATATCGAGTCAATCCGGAAGAAACCAAGGAGATTCAACGGCAAGTACAACAACTCATCGACAACGGTCATGTACGTGAAAGCATAAGCCCTTGTGCCGTTCCGGTTATTCTTGTGCCTAAGCCCGATGGAAGTTTCCGCTTGTGTTCCGATTGTAGACCTATCAATGCTATTACCGTTCGATATAGGCATCCCATTCCTCGCTTAGATGACATGCTTGATGAACTTAGTGGATCCAACTTTTTCTCAAAAATTGATCTTGAAAGTGGCTATTATCAAATACGCATACAAGAGGGTGATGAATGGAAAACGGCTTTCAAAACCAAATTCGGTTTATATGAGTGGTTAGTGATGCCTATGGGTCTTTCAGAAGCTCCCGATACTTTTGTGCGTCTTATGCATCATGTGCTTCGTCCTTATATTGGAGTCTTTGTTGTGGTTTACTTCGATGACATTCTTGTGTTTAGCAAAACCATGAAAGAGCACATCAATCATGTAAAATCTGTGTTGCAAACTCTTCGCAAGGAAAGCCTTTATGCAAACTTGAAAAAATGCACTTTTGGAGTTGACAAAGTGGTTTTCTTGGGTTTTGTTGTTTCCTCAAAGGGTGTCCATGTTGATGAATCTAAAATTGAAGCAATCAAAACTTGGCCCCAACCCACCAATTTGCAACAAGTGCGAAGTTTTCTTGGTCTTGCAGGTTTCTATCGTCGCTTTGTGAAACATTTTAGCACAATTGCCACTCCTTTGCATGCTTTGAGCAAGAAGAATACTCCCTTTGTTTGGGGAACTTTGCAATCAACCGCTTTTGATGAGCTCAAGTCTTTGCTTACTCATGCTCCGATTCTTGCTTTGCCCAATTTTGACAAAACTTTTGAGGTTCATTGTGATGCAAGTGGTACCGGAATTGGCGGAGTTTTAATGCAAGAAAAACGAGCCATTGCATATTTTGTCATAGATCGGTATTGCATATTTTTTTTCCGAAACCTACTCCGGCAAGGAAAACACAAATCGGAAACTAGATGGATCTCGAAAACAAACCTAATATGCAAGGAACTCGGATTGGTGGTGGATATATGGTGGTATATGACAGCGGTGGTGGTATATGGTAGCGGTGGTGGTATATGGATACGGATTGGTGGTGGTATATGGATACGGATTCAGAGCGGTGGCGGATAAGCAATGGTGGGAGATGGCAAGGCGATGATGATGGTGCGGCGGCGGCGTGACAACTTATGACCAGAACTCAAAACTCTAAAAGACTAGACTCTAAGACCAGCAACTTGACACGACGATGCAACCGCAAATTCAACAAAGCAAAACCCTAAAAAGATTATGCAAAGGCTCGATTGGTTCGGATATGATGAACTAACCCTAATTTTTTTGTGGCTTTTTCGTGGACTTTAGGTATGAAGAATGACTCGATCTAATTCACGAAAAACTGTAAAATCTCACCGAGCAACCTGAAAATCTGATACCACTTGATAGAGGCAAAGGTGTCCCGTCTTCGATGAGATGTTGGTTTCGCTTTGGAGGAAGTCGACTTTGACGATCCGACTACGAACGTCGGCGAGGACGCCGCGCCTTTAGCAATCGCTAAACCAACTCCGAGAGGTTTTGACCACGCCGAGCACGATCAACTGACCACGAGGGTCTGTTTCGCGCGAGCAAACGAAGAACAAGCAAGAAACTGAGATTGCAATCTGGATATTGCGAATATAAGATGAAAGCTTTATTGATCAAGGTGGGGTTCTGTGGACGCCTTTGTGCGGTCGTTGAACACAAACGGCACGCCAAGTTGCAGCTATGGCGAACTTTTAATCTAAACAAAACCCAAGGTCTAAACGGTGCCCTAAGGGCTGTATATATGGAGGAAGAGGGGGATTTCGTGGCCCTTGGTGGAGGGGTCCAAATCAACCCTAACTCTTGTTTCCCACACATACGGACTCTAAAAACAGCCTATACTTAAGTATTTCGAAATTACATGGGCCTGGCCCACTAATAAGGTGACGAGCACCTAGAATAGCCTCGGGACGACATTTATGAAGTAGCATCTTGTATATTTCGTCCAAGGCTTCATGCACCCATTATGGTGGCTTCAAAGTCCTGAAATCATCACTTGTAACTCCGTTTGTTCCCTTGCGCATGGCATTATCTCCATGCTTGTTCTTGCTCCAATGTCCATCCTTCTCCAAGATAGGGCCTTCATTTGTAAGCAAAACAAATGTATCCAATTTAGGCAGCATCATATTCTCATGAACATTAGAATCATTACCAAGAAACGAAAGTACCTGATAATTTAATTGGCGTGCGCGAGCTCTAGTAATTGGTCCAGTATATGTAGCAGTAGGGGCTGTGGGTGTAACAATGGTATTGATGTCCTCATCAGGTAAAGAAAATGTAGTTGCCGATGCGCTTTCACGCATATGCATGCTTGTCACTCAACTTGAGACGAATGTTATTGGTTTTGAGCATATAAAAGACTTGTATGATCATGATCCATCTTTTGCTTCTCCTTATGCTAAGTGTTTGACGCATACGTCTTGGGAACAATATTACATCAAGGATGGTTATCTTATGAGAGCTAACAAACTTCGCATTCCCGAGTCTTCTCTTCGTTTGCTCCTTTTGCAAGAGGCTCATGGAGGCGGACTCATGGGACACTTTGGACGCGACAAGACATTCGCCACGCTCTCCAACAACTACTTTTGGCCCAAGATGTTCCGCGACGTCTCACGATTCACCAACCGATGCTATACATGTCGCAAAGCTAAGTCTAAAGCTCAATCTCATGGTCTTTACATGCCCCTTCCTATTCCATATCAACCATGGGAAGACATTAGTATGGATTTTGTACTTGGTTTGCCTAGGACTCAAAATGGCAAGGATTCCGTGTTTGTTGTTGTGGACAGATTTTCTAAGATGGCACATTTCATACCTTGCAATAAGATAGACGATGCTTCACATGTTGCAAATCTCTTTTGTAGGGAAATCTTGCGACTCCATGGCGTACCAAAGACAATCGTCTCCGATCGTGACGTCAAGTTCTTGAGTTACTTTTGGAAGACCCTATGTGCCAAGCTCGGAATCAAGCTCTTGTTCTCCTCGGCATACCATCCTCAAACCGGCGGCCAAACGGAAGTGACGAACCGTACACTATCCACTCTACTTCGTGTCTTGATCAAGAAGAACATCAAGGAATGGGAAGCATGTCTACCCATCGCCGAGTACGCCTACAATCGTGCAAGACATTCAACTACCGGCAAGTCCCCTTCGAGGTCGCTTCACGGTTTCAACCCGTTGTCCCCATTGGACATTCTACCACTTCCTCTCCAAGAGCGCACCAACATGGATGCAAGTGAACGAGCAAGCTACATCAAGAAGATGCACGAAGATACAAGGCACACCATTGAGCACCAAGTACAACGCCAAGCAAACAAGCTCAACGCCAACAAGCAACCCATCGCCTTCAACATTGGTGATCTAGTGTGGCTACACCTTCGCAAGGACCGCTTCCCCAAAGAACGCAAGTCCAAACTTCTCCTCGAGCCGATGGACCTTTCAAGGTACTAGCACGCTACAACGACAACGCTTACAAGATCGACATACCTCGAGACAAGTACAACGTGAGCGACATCTTCAACGTCAAGGACCTCGCACCTTTCCATGGAGATGAAGCTTTTGATCCGAGGTCGGATCTCTCCCAAGGGGGGAGATGATGCGGAGCATCCCACGATCATCCCCATGGACCTACAACCGTCTCATCAAGAGCCAAGAGGACCCATGACACGAGCTAGAGCTAGAGCTCTCGAGAACGAGGTGACCTCTTTCCTTATTGATATCCCATATGATCCACTCGAGACATGGCTACTACCTAAGTCCGATATGCTATGCATGATTAGGTGTCAAGGGGAACCTCCGGAGGATACTCGTGAAGACGGACAAGCCGCCAAGTCCATGGATGAAGAGAACCAACGGAAACGAGCAAGATCAACTTCCAGGCCCCGGACATCCGGCCATAGCCCCGGACATCCGGCCCCTGGAGCTTCTACCTCTACAGCCTCCAAACTGCCCAACTCTCCAGGGCCCGGACATCCGGCGTCCAAGCCCGGACATCCGGCCCCACCGGATATCCGCTCCCAGCCCGAAACCGGGGCCCTCTCCGATTCTGCTGAACAGTCGCCCCAGCCCGGACATCCAGCTGATGGTTCAACATCCGGCGCTCGCTGAAGGCCGGACATCCGCCCGACGCCCGGACGTCCGCCTCCCACTGCGGCAGTGCCTCCGGACTTGTCCCTTGTACCCTTCGCCCGAGACTATATATACTTGATCCCCTACCTCTTTCTAGGGTTAGCATTGGATTAGCTCATATTCTTGTGTGAGAGCCTTTGCTCATCCACTTGGCTACTTCTCCTCGGAGATCAGGACATCTACGGAGAAGATCCCCCAAGCGGATTCAAGACCCCCTTCTAGGGTGGACCCCCTCAAGGCCTCCTCACGGAGAAGAACGGCTACCGTTTGTATCGTCCTTTGTTGACCTTGAATCATGTATCTCTCTTTGTGTTCATCGATCTAGCACTTGTGTGATTGATCTCTTGTCGGTTTAGTGTTTTCTCTCTCGTTTCCCCGTGTTTCACTCTTGTTCTTCCTCGCGTTCTTCGTGATTCCCCGTAGGATCCGCTCCAACGTGAAAGATCATCCACGTAGGGTTCCGCCCTACATCAAACTATCCTGTTTATGATAAAGAATTGTATGCTCTAGTTCGTGTCCTTGAGGTTTGGCAACATTATTTGTGGCCAAAAGAATTTATCATACATTCTGATCATGAGGCTCTGAAATATTTGAAAAGCCAATCCAATTTGAACAAACGTCATGCAAAATGGGTTGAATTTATTGAATCTTTCCCATACATCGTTAAATACAAAAAGGGTAAAGATAATGTTGTTGTCGATGCTCTTTCTAGGAAAAACATGTTGACACAATTGGATGTTCAAGTTCCTGGTTTAGAGAGTTTGCGTGATTTATATGCCACTGATCCTGATTTTTCAGCACCATATAAATTGTGTTCAGATGTAAAAGCATGGGACAAATATCACATACATGATGGCTATTTGTTTAGAGCTAACAAACTATGTGTTCCCAAATCGTCCGTGCGTTTGCTATTGTTGCAGGAATCACATGCCGGCGGTTTGATGGGTCATTTTGGACGTGAGAAGACTTTTCTTACGCTCGCTGATCACTTTTATTGGCCTAAGATGAGGCGTGATGTGGACAAATTTGTGAAGCGTTGCATTACTTGTAATAAGGCAAAGTCTGAGCTGAAACCTCACGGTTTGTATACTCCTCTCCCTGCTCCTACTACACCATGGGAAGACATAAGCATGGACTTTGTGTTAGGATTCCCTAGGACCAGGAGAGGACATGATTCAATTTTTGTGGTAGTTGATCGTTTTTCTAAGATTGCACATTTTATTGCCTGCCACAAAAGCGACGATGCGTCGCACATTGCTACTCTGTTTTTCAGGGACATCGTGCGCTTACATGGAGTACCAAAGACGATTGTTTCTGATCGTGACGTGAAGTTTATGAGCTATTTCTGGAAGACACTTTGGGGAAAGTTGGGGACAAAGTTACTATTCAGCACTACTTGTCATCCCCAAATAGATGGGCAAACAGAGGTGGTCAATCGCACACTATCCACGTTGTTGCGATCCATGATAAAGAAGAACCTGCGTGAATGGGAGGAGTGTTTACCACATGTGGAGTTTGCATATAACAGGGCAGTACATTCCACAACTCAGTTTTGTCCATTTGCGGTGGTCTATGGTTTTAAGCCAATTACAACACTTGATTTGCTGCCCCTTCCAATTCAAGAGAGAGTGAACATGGATGCATCCAAGAGGACAGATTTCGTGAGGAAGATACACGAGAAGACCAAAGATGCCATTGAAAAGAAGGGCAAGTACACGGCTGATCGTGTTAATAAGAAGAGAAAGGAGGTGTTGTGTCAGCCGGGCGACATGGTGTGGGTACACTTGCGCAAACATAGATTTCCTGAACGGCGCAAGTCCAAGTTGAAACCAAGAGGTGATGGACCATATAAAGTGCTTGCCAAGATTAATAATAATGCATACAAAATTGATCTTCCGACTGAAGAGTTTAGCGTGAGTAATACGTTCAACGTCGCTGATTTGACGCCATATACTGGAGAAGACCTTGGTGCGTCGCGGTCGACGCCTTTTCAAGGAGGGGAGGATGATGAGGACATCCCTACTCCTTTACCATCATTTTCAAATAAAGATGATATTGCATAAGACAAGTCCAATGAAATCAGAATTGGACCAATTACAAGAGCACGTGCAAAACTACTTGAACAACAGGTGAATTCACTCTTAGTTGAATCTGACATTTGTGTTAATCAGAATTTTATACTACCTAAGTCTTTGCATATTTGTATGATCAGATTTGAAGGGAAGGCAAGCTTGGCACGTGGAGATGAAGAATTGCAGCAAGAAGAACTTCTACTGATGTCTAAAATCAGCAAGTGCACGAGGGAGGAGAGGGAGGCAGGTGCACAACATAAACAGAAGGAAAATCAGAACCGGACTCGGATTGACAGCCAGGAGGCCCGCAATTGATACACGTGCAGAATCCGTGTCCGTGCTCCAAATAAGGCGTTTAAATACAATTTGGAAAGCTTGACTCGTGTGCTTTCCAAATTGTATACTCGCAGCCCGCGTTTTGCGGTGACCGAGTCGCAGTCACCAAAACAATACGGCGGTTGTTTCTGGCAGTTTTTTTAGATAGATTTGTTTAAGTTAGGAAAATTAGAGATAAGTTGGATTTCGACCCCAACACTATGTTGGACGTCCAGGAGTCTTTATATACCCTTGTAAGTCGTGGCTTTTAGGGTTAGACCATGTTTTGATTAAACTCATATCAGACTGAATTGCTTTAAGCATTCCTCTGTACTCATGTTCCTCTTTGCATCGATCAGGAATATTTACCTACACCAAATTTGTTTCGATAGGGTGTATTTGCTACTGAAAGTCAAGTGCTATCTGTCGCTCCACTGGGAATTGGGAGATTGCAGAACCGCTTCGTGGTCGGCGGCTACGTGCGCAAGTGTGTGGTGTTGCGAATATTCATAGGGTTGAAGATCTGTTGTATTGGCAACGGGGGAACAGCCGGAGAGTTCGAGAGCATCTCACAAATTATCCTACAAGTTCAACATCGACATCCTCCGCTCACTGAGAAGATCGGGCCACCCCTTATCAATTGTGATGCAAGCGGTACCGGAATTGGCGGAGTTTTGATGCAAGAAAAATGAACCATTGCATATTTTAGCGAAAAACTCTCCAGTGCTCAACTTAACTACCCCATCTATGACAATAATTGTATGCTTTAGTGCGTGTGCTACATGTTTGGGAACATTATCTTCGACCTCACGAGTTTGTCATACATACCGACCACGAAACGATTAAGTACTTAAAAGGCCAAACTAAGTTAAACAAGCGTCATGCCAAATGGAGTGGATTTATTGAATCTTTCCCATATGTGATCAAGTACTGATGAGGACATGAATACCTTGGATAAGACCAAAAATATTGCATACATGCATATTTGTCAGGTGATTTCTAGTGCAAACTATTCAATAATCTATTTACGTTATCCAGAACAAAAATACTTCACATATTTGTATGGGACATTTGTACAATACACATATGAAGATAAGGGAAAAGGAGAAGTTTAGGTGCTGTTCAAAAAGTCCTCTCACATCACTTTTGGGCCAAGAGAAGATAGAGTCCAAGTCTCTCACGTTCTGGATTCAGATTCGACTGCATGTACATACCCGACTCAAAACGCCAACAACTTTTTCATACGGACTCGAATTGGGTGATTCTTTTTTGTTGGAAAGTAGATTTCATACTCTTTCCAACCCAATTGGAATCACCTTAAAATCTGATAGAGGCGAGGGTCCCGATCTTTCGATGAGATGATAACTATCGATTTGGAGGAGTCGACTTTGACGATCCGACTACAAACGTGCACGACGTTGTGCCTTAGCAATCGCTAAACCAATCTCCCGAGGTTACTGGCGATGCTGGAAGCACAACCAGCCTGACCACGAAGGTCTATTCCTGCACGCAATCGAAGAACGAGCAAGAATATGATAAAGAAATCTGAATATTGCGAATATATATGAAGTATTGATAATGGTGGGGATCCGTAAGCGGCCTTGGTCTGGTCGTTGGACACAAACGAAGTACACGAAGTGGCAAAGGCTAACTTTTAACTAAACAAATCCCAAGGAAAAAGCTATTAGATGGATCTACTTATATAGGAGCAAGGGGTGGCGGCCAAGGAGGTGGGAGGACGTCCCAAGGCAGCCTAAAACTAACCCTAGGTCGTACAAGGCCAATGGGCCCAAGTGGAGGTGACGTAACACCTTTGGACTTGTAGTTTGACTCGGATTCTGCTGCAACATCAGATTGTTTCATCCATAACTCAACACTCCGGACGAATTTTAAGGTGAATCCAATTGGGTTGGAAAGTGCACGAACTCTAATTTCCAACAAAAAAAGAATCAACCAATTTGGAGTCCGTATGGAAAAGTTATTGACGTTTTGAGTCAGGTATGTCTGTTGATGTAGGGCGGAACCCTATGTGGACGATCTTTCACGTTTGGAGAGGATCCCTACGAGGAACACGAAGAACGAGCGGAAGAACACGAGGGAAATCACGGGGAAAACTCAAGAGAATCACTTAAACAAGATCAATCACACATGTGCTAGATCGATGAACACAAAGGGAGATACATGATTCAAGGTCAACAAAGGACGATACAAACGGTAGCCGTTCTTCTCCGTGAGGAGGTCTTGCTGGGGGCCACCCAAGAGGGGTTCTTGAATCCAAGGTGGATCTTCTCCGAAGAGGGGCCGCGGTCTCTCTCGTGGAGTAGATCCGGTATGGATGAGCGAAGCTCTATCTAACAATGAGCTAAATCAACGCTAACCCTAGCTAGGAGGAGGTGGAGGAGTATATATAGTCTATTTCCACGAAGGGGTAAGTGAGAGAGAGGATACATGGGCCTCGGGCCTTAACACTGTGCGCAGATAGGCGTCGGACGTCCGGAGGGTTCCGGTCGTCCGGTGGCTCGTGGGCGTCCGGACGTCCGGCAATCTCCGGACTTCCGTAGATTCGGCTCGGGTGCGCTTTGGTCGGACGTCCGGAGGGGGTCGGTCGTCCGGTGCCTGGAGTTTGTCGGACGTCCAGTCCTGGTCGGACGTCCGGCCGCTGTAGCCTCGGGCAGCTTCTTCTCTTGGTCCTTGTACTTGGTGTCCTCGCCATCTTGTCCATGGTCTTCCTCCTTGTTCCTGGTCATGCATAGCACATATATTTGAGGTAGTAACCATGTCTCACATGCGGGAAGTGACGGTTCGGAGAGGAGCGAGTTCACCTTGTGTCCAATGGCGTATATTCGAGGTCTCATCATATGTCCACTTGGGGTTTGGAGAGTAGTCGGAGTGTACATGGGGATGAACGTGGGATGCTCCGCATCATCTCCCCCCCTTGGGAAAGATCCGACCTCGGATCGTGATCCTCATCACCATGGAAACGGTTGTCGTACACGGACTTGTAGTTGGACGAAGTTGAAGACATGGCGCAATCCAAGTAGTCCAAGGTGTCGCCGGAGTGATACACATGCAAAAGGAGTAAACACAAGCAACACTAGGGAATACAATGGTTAGCGCACACAAAGTGTCCATTATGTACGAATGAATCCGTCCAAAGGAATTGTTCATGGCAAGGCATGAGATGCTTATCCAAATGGTGTAAAATGACATGTAAAGCATTCATGAGAGAAAATTGATGCATTGGGCACACAAAGGTGTCGTGATTGTGATCAATGCAACCACGGTGCAAAATGATGTCATAATGGGATGGTGCATCAAAAGCATGAACATAGCAATGGATGCTCAATATGTGAATGTCATCATGCAATTGATGGAGGAACATATGATCATGATGTATGAAAATGCCATCAAGGAAGATCACAACAAATTTGCTAAGGAAGTGCACAAGCTCATATATCATGGATGACATGGAAATAGATGCAACAAGACAAGCATAATGTGAGTCAATCCATGCATAGGGTGCAAACTTGTGGTGAGTATGGTAAGTCCATCGAGCATGACATGTATGAGCACTATCAACAAATATGGAGGTGTTGGTGTACCAAAGCTCGATGTCGAGGCATGAGTGAAGTTCCGAAGGTGCATCCAAGAAGTGAGAGCGCTCCTCAATGTGAAGGTCCATAGAGCCAATCGACAATGTCGCTCCTCCGTTCGCGAGATGTATCATGTAGACAACAAGAAGGAAACAACAATGAAAGAGTGACCCGTCCAATATGTGGAATTGAGGATGGCTCAAAGGGAAGGAGGTCACCTTTAGGAGGTTCTCAAGGATAATGGAGTTGCGCATCTTGTATGCCTTCACATAACCAAGTTGTCTCGTGATGTTACCGCCTTGTGAATCCTTCAAAATGAAAGAACATGACAAACACTCGGAAAAACAAATTAGGTTAGTGCAAATGCAAGACCTATCATTCGAGGGGCGAGATACCCAACAAGTGTTTTCATCATTCTTGTCATAAGAAAGAACAAGGTGTGGTATGGTATGAAAGCAAATGATGCAACTAGAACCAAAGACAATAGGATCAAGTAAGCAAGCATGCATCACAAGTAATATGTCCAAGTCTCCACGATCAATGAGCATAGCAAGTTGGCACTCAACACAAGGTGATATGAGAGATGCAACTAATGGAGACAAGAGACAATGATCAAGACAAATCAAGTGAGAGGCATGAACATATATGTCATCAACCCAAGAAAGCAAGTGATAGTGGAACATGGGTGATGCAACATAGCAAGCAATCATAGCGATCAAGTCAAGCAAGCTAGTAGTGCGAAGATGCAACGTACTAGAAGGAATCATGGCAAGCATGTCATGTGTGCAAATAGTGGGCATATAAAATGCACATGACATCTCACAAGCATAAAGGCAAGATATGAGCAAAATAGCATCAATAGCATGGGGCACATGATAAACATGGCAATAGCAACAAGGATCTCCACCAAGCATGCAAATACACATAGGAGTAGCATAATGGTGAATCATGGGTAGATGCAAGCAAGGGTCACAATTGCATGGCAAAGGTATAGAAGCAATGATAGAGGCAAAAGGTGTCCCGATGTTTCGATGAGATGGTGGCTATCGTTTCTGTGGGAGTCGACCTTGACGATCCGACTACGAACGTGCGAGACGTCGCGCCTTAGCAACCGCTAAACCAACTTCCGAGGGTTATTGACCACGCCGGAGCACGGTCAACCTGACCACGAGGGCCTGTTTCCTGCGAGCAAACGAAGAACAAGCAAGAAACTGAGATTGCAATCTGGATATTGCGAATATAAGATGAAAGCTTTATTGATCAAGGTGGGGTTCTGTGGACGCCTTTGTCCGGTCGTTGAACACAAACGGCACGCGAAGTTGCAGCTATGGCTAACTTTTAATCTAAACAAAACCCAAAGTCTAAACGACGCCCTAAGGGCTGTATATATGGAGGAAGAGGAGGGAATTTCGTGGCCCTTGAGGGAGGGGTCCAAACCAACCCTAACTCTTGTTTCCCACACATACGGACTCTAAAACAGCCTATACTTAAGTATTTCGAAATTACATGGGCCTGGCCCAATAATAATGTGACGCAGCACCCAGAATAGCCTATGGACGAATATTATGAAGTGGCATCTTGTATATTTCGTCCAAGGCCTCATGCACTCATTAGGGTGGCTTCAAAGTCCTGAATCATCACTTGTAACTCCGTTTGTTCCCTTATGCATGCCAACATCTCCATGCTTGAACTTGCTCCAAGGTTCATCTTTCTTGTCCATGGTAGGCCCTTCATTTCTAAGAAAACAAATGTATCCAATTTAGGCAGCATCATATTCTCATGAACATTGGAATAGTTACCAAGAAACGAAAGTACCGATAATTCAATTGGCGGCATGAGAGCTCTAGTAATTGGTCCAAGATGTATAGCAAGAGGGGCTGTGGGTGTAACAATGGTATTGATGTCCTCATCATCCTCCCTTCTTGAAATGAAGTCGCCTCGACGGAAGCTCATATTCCTCACCCAAATAAGGCTTCAAATCTGCAATGTTAAAAGTGGGACTAACCCCAAAATCTGCAGCAGCTCAAGTTTATATGCATTATCATTTATTTTCTCTAACACCTTAAATGGACCATCAAGACGTGGCATTAGCTTTGATTTGCACAAATTAGGAAACCTATCTCACGCAAATGTAACCAAACAAGATCTCCGGTGCAAAGACAACATGTTTTCTACCCTTATCTCAAGCACGTTTATATTTAGCATTCATACGCTCAATGTTTTCCTTAGTTATCTCATGCATTTTAAAATCAATTCAGCACGTTCTTTAGCATCAAAATTAACCTTCTCCAAGATGGAAGAGGCAACAAATCAATAGGTGCACGAGGTAGGAAGCCATACACAATTTCAAAAGGGCACATCTTAGTAGTAGAATGCAATGAACGATTATAAGCAAATTCAATATGAGGCAAGCATTCTTCCCACATTTTCTTATTATTCTTCAAAACAGCCCTAAGCATAGTAGACAATGTTCTATTGACTACTTCAGTTTGTCCATCAGTTTGGGGTGACAAGTAGTACTAAAAAGCAGTTTAGTCCCCAACTTAGCCCATAAACATCTCCAAAAGTGGCTAAGAAATTTAGTATCACGATCTGAAACAATAGTATTTGGCACACCATGCAAGTTTAATAATTTCACGAAAGAACAAATCAGCAACATTAACAAAGATCATCGCTTTTATGACATGGTATAAAGTGTGCCATTTTCGAGAATCTATCCACGACAACAAATATGCTATCCTCCCTTCTTTGTTCGAGGTAAACCTAAAACAAAGTCCATAGATATATCCTCCCAAGGAACACTAGGCACAGCAAAGGCATATATAAACCATGAGGATTGAGTCGTGACTTAGCTTTTTGACATGTAGTGCAGCGAGCAACAAAACGCTCAACATCCCGCCTCATCTTTGGCCAAAAGAAATGTGTAGCAAGTATATCCTCCGCCTTCTTGACGCCAAAGTGTCCCATTAATCCTCCTCCATGCGCCTCCTGCAACAACAAAAGACTAACAGAGCTAGCAGGAATGCATAGCTTGTTAGCACGAACACAAAACCATCATTAATAACGAACTTGTTCCATGTTCTTCCTTCTTTACAATTCTGCATTACATCTTTAAAATCAGCATCATGCACATATTGATCTTTGATGGTCTCCAAACCAAATATTTTGAAGTCAAGTTGTGAAAGCATAGTATAGCGATTTAGACAAAGCATCAAGAATAACATTTTCTTTACCCTTCTTGTGTTTAATGACATAAGGAAAGTCTCAATGAATTCAACCCATTTAGCATGTCTACGATTCAGTTTAGCTTGACTTTTAATATGTTTCAAAGATTCATGATCGAATGTATAACAAATTCTTTGGGCCATAAATAATGTTGCCATGTCTCTAAAGTCCTAACAAGAGCATATAATTCTTTGTCATAAGTAGAATAGTTCAGACTAGGCCCACTCAATTTTTCGTAAAAGTATGCAACAGGTTTGCCATCTTGTAATAATAGACCTCCTAATCCAATTCCACTAGCATCACATTCAAGCTCAAAAGTCTTATTAAAGTCGAAGTTGGAGTAAAGGAGCATGTGTCAACTTATCTTTCAATACCGTGAAGGCTTCTTCCCGCGGTACCCCAAACAAAAGGCACATCCTTCTTTGTAAGCTCATTGAGAGGTGCAGCAATGGTGCTAAAGTCTCTCACAAAACGCCTATAGAAACCAGCGAGTCCAAGAAAACTCCTCACTTGTGTGACTGCTTTGGGCTGCGCCAACTCTCAATAGCTTCAATCTTGGCTTTATCAACTTCAATTCCTCGTGGAGTAACAACATAGCCAAGAAAAGATACTCGGTCGGTGCAAAAGGTGCACTTCCCAAGGTTACCAAACAAACGTGCATCACGAGAGCATTAAAACAGCACGTAAATGTTCCAAATGTTCTTCCAAAGATTTGCTATAAATCAGTATATCATCAAATTAAACTACCACAAATCGTCCAATGAAAGCACGAAACTTCGCTCATTAATCTCATGAAAGTACTAGGTGCATTAGTTAACCCAAAAGGCATGACTAACCACTCATATATTCCAAACTTAGTTTTAAATGCTGTTTTCCATTCATCTCCCAATTTCATACGAATTTGATGGTATCCACTACGCAAATCAACTTTGGAGAATATTGTAGAGCCACTTAATTCATCAAGCATATCATCTAGCCTAGGAATAGGATGACGATAACGAATAGTAATATTATTAATGCCTCTACAATCAACACACATACGCCGACGCACCATCCTTTTTAGGCACTAGTATAATAGGAACAGCACAAGGACTAAGAGATTCGCGATATAACCTTTGTCGAGCAGCTCCTGTACTTGACGATAATCTCCTTCGCCTCCTCCGGATTGGTACGGTATGGTGCACGGTTGGTAGCGATGCACCGGAATTAAGTCAATTTGATGCTCAATCCTCGAATAGGTGGTAATCCGGTGGCACGCCTTGTGGGAAGACGCCGTGAACTCCCGCAAAATGTTAGGGACAACAGGGGCAAAGAGGAAGGCACGCCCTCGAATGAAAATAATGCCTCTTTGCACACAAAAGCATAGCAAACAGATTTGCTAGAATCTAGCTCATCAATATCAGATTTGGTGGCAAATAAACATGCACTTTTCAGTTTAATTTCGAAGCAACATTAGATGGTTTATTATTAGGCTTCATTTGTTGCTCAAATTCTTTTGCCACAATCTGATTTTCACTCTTATTTTCTCCTGTTTTGCTTTATTAGCTCTATTAATATCATCTTTCAAAATGGAATCAGGAGTCATAGGAAGCAAAGTAATATTTTTATCCTTGTGAACAAGAGTATACTGATTGTTTCTACCATGGTGTACAGAATTTTTATCAAATTGCCATGGTCTACCAAGTAATAAGGAACATGCTTGCATAGGTACCACATCACAATCAACATAATCAGCACATGTAGAGATACTAAAATACACACTAACAAAGACGTGTTACCTTAACCTTGCCGCTGTTGTTGAACCATTGGATGTAGTAAGGATGTGGATGTGGTCTTGTGGTGAGAGAAAGCTTCCACCATATCCATGCTAGCCAAGTTGTTGCAGCTCCTCCATCTATGATGACGCTAATAGAACGCTCCTTCACAACTCCCTTTGTATGGAACAAGTTATGCCTCTGATTTTGCTCAGCTTGTGTAACCTGCACACTCAAAACACGTTGAGCAACTAAACATTCATACCTGTCAAGATCTTCAAAGAGCCATGTATTGCGCCTCATGATCGTAATCATCTCCACCGTGTTCTTCATGTGTAATAAGAGCCAAAGTCTCTTCATCATAGTCACTAGCGGACTCATACCCACCATCCTCAGAGCAATCATCACACGCTGAGATTGGCATTCTCTCAAGAAAATGTCCTCTTCCCTTACAACGACGACAAATAATATCACTTGTGTGCCCTGTTGACGCCATGGAAGAAGAAGAGCTCTGTAGGCCCAGCAGTGTGCTCTTGGCGATAGTGGTGGTTGTGCCTGCTTTCTTGTATCACGGTTGAGGTGGCAGCCGACGGAGGTGCCGTGTAGTAGAACGGTGGAAGTAGATGATGCACGTGGTGTCCATGATGAAGGTCGACCTGCAGAAAAGTTAGTCCGCCAACGCCTCGCCGATCCTGCACTTCACGCTCAGCTTTACAAGCAAGATGGAATAATCGAGTGATATTATTATAATCCTTGTAGTCTATAATGGTCTGAATCTCTATTTAATCCACCCAGAAAACATGCAAGCATAGCTTCATTCTCCTCAACAATACCACATCTAATCAAGCCAGTTTGTAATTCCCGATAATATTCTTCACCGAATTTTTCCTTGTCTTAAGCGCTGCAATTTTTGAAGTAATTCACGCTGATAATATGGTGGAACCCAACGAGTACGCATAGCAATTTTCAAAGCAGCCCAAGTAGCTGGAACAGGATATAATCTACAATGTTCGGACCACCAAACACATGCAAAGCTAGTGAAAGCACAAACAGCAGCAGAACACGCTCTCCTCGTGATATTGTAAACATGTAAATCGTTGTTCAGTTTCTAACTCCCAAGTAAGATATATATCAGAACATATCTACCCTCAAATGGTGGAATATTCAATTTCAGTTTAGGAGATGGTCATGATCTCGCACTCAAGGGGAGCCCAACATTGCCATTATTTGCATGTGGACGACCGGTGGTTGTGGTGCTGGTGGTGCTGGTGGTTGCACGTAGTTCGATGTTGATCAACCTCATCCTCGTAATCTCTCACATAATGATCCTCCCCACCGCAGCAGCAGGAGCCACGTATATCAACAAAGCAGCACCAAAGAGCTTGGCCAGTGAAGAGGGACACGGAAGCTCGGCGGAGGGCTGTTTCGCGATGTGGAGGTAGTCCTTGTTGTTGTAGTAGAGGTGCGTTAGGTGCCGCCGGTGGTGGTGGTGGTAGACGCACGAGCAATTCATTAAACTTGTTATCGAGCTTTGTTTCAACGCCTTCTCAATGCCATCTATCTTCTCCATGGCCTCTTCAAATCTATTTAGCACATCTTCCACCTGCCCACTCATCATTTGTTGAAACTTATCATGTAGCGCTTTGTTTGTCATGTTCTCCCAATCACCACGCCGGCTTGTGATCCTGCCATGGTTAGCAGCAATAGAAACACACAAGAATATGATTGACAGACTACTAGGAAGTGGTGGTGGTGGTGTGGTGGACAATCACAAACCGTCAAGCAAATCTCAAATTCTTACCAGTTCTTACCCAAAGAAGAAGCGGTGATCGGCAACCGATGTAGTCAAAACTCTCAAAGCTTGATAGAGCAATTACTGTGGAGAGTCAAACGCACGATGTAGATGTATGTGGAGCTGGGAAGGCTTATAATATGGTAGCAAAAGGGTCAGCAATAATCAATTCAGAGATGCAAAGTTGAATAAACGCCAACGACAGATCAGGTTGGTCCTAGGCTAGACCGTGCTAGAGACGCGAGCCTAGAACACTAACAAAATCACGGCGCTGCACGGAAACAATGGAAAAGCACACTGAATAAAATTTTTTCGCTCTCTTTTTTTTGCGCTTTTTTTTTTGCGCTTGCTTTTTTTTTTTTGAAAAATCACTATAATGGCGAGTGTCTCAAAACTCTTCCTGTGTCAAACCGACAGATGGGCACGAAAGTTTTTCGACCATTTTTTTTTTTCGATCGCCCGGACCCAAAACTGGAAACGGGTCAAAAAACTTTCTATAACGGTGACTGTCTCAATACGCTTAGAAACACCTAAAAATAGGATAGCCAGAAAATTTTTCGACAAGTGCGTTTTCGGAAAATTTTGGGCCTAAACGGAGGGTGGTTTCGGAGACCTACGCAGGCAAGGAAACACGAATCGGAAACTAGATGGATCTCGAAAACAAACCTAATATGCAAGGAACTCGGATTGGTGGTGGATATATGGGGGTGGTATATGGAAGCGGTGGTGGTATATGGCAGCGGTGGTGGTAGCGGTGGTAGTATATGGATATGGATCGGTGGTGGTATACGGACACGGATTGGTGGTGGTCTATGGATACGGATTCGAGCGGTGGTGGTAGGTGGCAAGGCGATGATGATGGTGCGGTGGCGGCGTGACAACTTATGACCGTAACTCAAACTCTAAAAGACTAGATGCTAAGACCAGCAACTAGATACGACGATGCAACCGCAAATTCAACAAAGCAAAACCCTAAAAAGATTATGCAAAGGCTCAGATTGGTTCGGATATGATGAACTAACCCTAATTTTTTTTGTGGCTTTTTCGTGGACTTTAGGTATGAAGAACAGACTCGATCTAATCTACGAAAAACTGTAAAATCTCACCGAGCAACCTGAAAATCGGATACCACTTGATAGAGGCAAAAGGTGTCCCGATGTTTCGATGAGATGGTGGCTATCGTTTCTGTGGGAGTCGACCTTGACGATCCGACTACGAATGTGCGAGACGTCGCGCCTTAGCAATCGCTAAACCAACTTCCGAGGGTTATTGACCACGCCGGAGCACGATCAACCTGACCATGAGGGCCTGTTTCCTGCGAGCAAACGAAGAACAAGCAAGAAACTGAGATTGCAATCTGGATATTGCGAATATAAGATGAAAGCTTTATTGATCAAGGTGGGGTTCTGTGGACGCTTTGTCCGGTCGTTGAACACAAACGGCACGCCAAGTTGCAGCTATGGCTAACTTTTAATCTAAACAAAACCCAAAGTCTAAACGACGCCCTAAGGGCTGTATATATGGAGGAAGAGGAGGGAATTTCGTGGCCCTTGAGGGAGGGGTCCGAAACCAACCCTAACTCTTGTTTCCCCACACATACGGACTCTAAAAACAGCCTATACTTAAGTATTTCAAAATTACATGGGCCTGGCCCAATAATAATGTGACGCAGCACCTAGAATAGCCTATGGACGAATATTATGAAGTGGCATCTTGTATATTTCGTCCAAGGCCTCATGCACTCATTAGGGTGGCTTCAAAGTCCTGGAATCATCACTTGTAACTCCGTTCTTGTTCCCCTTGCGCATGCCAACATCTCCATGCTTGAACTTGCTCCAAGGTTCATCTTTCTTGTCCATGGTAGGTGATGCGGAGCATCCCACGTTCATCACCATGTACACTCCGACTACTCTCCAAGCCCCGAGTGGACATATGACGAGACCTCGAACAAACACCATTGGACACAAGGTGAACTCGCTCCTCTCCGAACCTTCACTTCCCACATGTGAGACATGGTTACTACCTCAAATATATGTGCTATGCATGACCAGGAACAAGGAGGAAGACCATGGACAAGACGGCGAGGACACAAAGTACAAGGACCAAGAGAGGAAGTGATGTAGGGCGGAACCCTACGTGGACGATCTTTCACGTTTGGAGTGGGATCCCTCGAAGAACACGATGAACACGGGGAAGAACGGAGAGAAATCACAAGGGGAAACACTCAAGAACAAGTCCAATCACACATCCACTAGACAATCAAACACACAAGATCACAAGGTACATGAACAACAAAGGGAAAGATACAAGGTAAGGTTCATCTCCAAGAGGAGGTCTTGAAGGGGGCCGCCCAAGAGGGGGTCTTGATGATATATCCCGCAGGATCTTCTCCTAGATGGAGGTCTTGGCCTCCAATGGAGTAGGGGTCTCTCTCTCTCAAGAGTAGAGGTAAGAGCAAAGCTCACCTAAGAATGAGCTATCATATTTGCTAACCCTAGAAAGGAAGTGGAGGTGGTCTATTTATAGTCTAAGCCACGAAGGGGTAAGTGGGAGAGGGATACAAGGCCAAAGGCCCACGGTGGCAGTACGAGCTGCATGGCGGTACCGCTGAGCAGGGCTCATGGCGGTAGTACCGCTTGTGCGGTAGTACCGCTTGAGGGCGGTAGTACCGCTGCTCGAGCTGCTGTGTTCTCTTCCTCCTTCTCTTCCATGCTTCCTCATGGACGGTGTAGTCGTTCCTTGGCGCTTGCACTCCTCCTCGACATCGTGAAGTCCGGACAATACTTATGCATGCACACGGAGAAGTGTCAAGTAGTATACCATCCTCAAGGGGTCAAGTGAACATGTGTAAAGGAGAAGATTCACCTTTATGTATGAGAAGTAGAGGTTGCACGTGTCACTTGCCAAACGGACTCTTGACATGGTGATGACCGTGAGGATGCTCCGCATCATCCCTCCCTTGGGAAAGATCCGACCTCGGATCAAGACCAAATCACCATGGGAAAGAGATAGCGTCGCCGTGTTGAAGTGGACGATCACCAAGTACTTGTCATCTTGAAGCTCGAAATGGGCACTCTCCAATGTCACACCGCCTTGTGATTCCTTCAAAAGGAGCAAATGGAACAAACACTTGAAAAACAAATGTGGTTAGCGTTAGTGCAAAACCAAGCATTCAAGAGGTGATTCACCAAACAAGTGTCGCCATCAAGCATAGCATAGGGTGTGACAAAGGATTGTGACATGGCATGTAAGCATATGAATTGATCAAAATCAAGGTCATCATGGAAACAAACATGTAAACATGAGGTAGTGATGCAAATATGTGTGACAAGAGAATAAGCATTTACCTCAAGATCATAGCAATCATGTATAAAGCGCCGACAAATGGTTGATGGTAGGCATAGGAAGTATTCACAACACCAAATAAAATGAAGTGTCTAAACACATGGGTCAAGTGCAAGACAATCCAAGCATAATGTGCATAGGGTGTAGTGAATATATTGTGGCACTCAACACAATAGAAAGAGCAATTGTTCATCATGTGTGAGGCAATCAAGTCAAGCATGTAGCAATCAATGTGACTTGGCATATGGGAAGGAATGACATTGTTGCAACCAAACATGTGATAGGATAAAGTAATCCAAGAATTGGATGCAACACACAAGGTATATATGTCATGAAGCATGGAAATGTGGCAATCATGGGTGAAAGCAATATCTCGCACATGCGTGCAAATGGTGCAAGCAACACATGAAGTATGATCCACAATATCCAAGCTCAAGAAGGATGTCACCTTGAAGGCG
Organism: Aegilops longissima; assembly: GCA_021605205.1. Classification (NCBI taxonomy): domain Eukaryota; kingdom Viridiplantae; phylum Streptophyta; class Magnoliopsida; order Poales; family Poaceae; genus Aegilops; species Aegilops longissima. The sequence goes on from JAHIAM010007100.1 coordinate 102,335, forward strand.
TGTCCTTGTGCATTCTTCACAATGCCAAGTGGAAGCAAATACGTGTAGAAGCGAGTCGTGGTAGAATGTATGAGGCTCGCCTCAAGAGCTCGAATGGTTAACTCACGTGAAGTGGAAGTCGACACAAAGTCCAAGTATCCTACACATGCACACAACAAAACAAAGAACGATGCACATGGTAGATAAACACATCATCCATCATGATGGTTCTCATCTTTGCACAAAACCATTAGAAGGACAAGTGCATGAGTAATATGATGCAACAATGGCAATATTCATGGCACTAGGTATATGGTGCAAAGAAGTAAGACAAGCATGCTTCACAAGAATTATGTCAAAATCTCCAAATATATGCGAGAATGCTATGGGGCAATCTCATGAGCAAGAAGAGAATCATTGTTGCACTCAATACATGGCAAATCATCTAGCATGAGGGAGGCAACACATAGAGATATATGACAAGAAGCAATATGAATCATGTGCAAAGCATATAGATGGTTGTCATCAACCGCATGAAATGGTGATGCAACATAAGCAAGCATAGTAATCAAGTCGTGCAAACTAGTGGAGCGAAGATGCAACACACTAGAAGAAATCATGTCAATCATGTCATGTAAACAAATAATAGGCATAGGGAATGCACATGACATATCGCAAGCACGAACACAAAGCAAGATCATAGTGTCATCATAGGCATGGGGCACAAAGCAATCATGGCAATACCAAACAATATCTCCACCACGCTTGCAAATACACATACATGTACTAGAATCAATCATCATGTGTAATGCAAAGCATGGGTCACAAATGCATGGCAAAGGCATAGGAATGGGCATATCATGCAAAGTGAACATGGCAAGATGGGCAAAGGATATATAATGGACAACTACCCATAACCATGTGAGGGCCATGTAGAAGAAATGCGCCAATTGTTTATGCAAGTGAGCGGTGGGAAAGGCAATCCATGGGATCCCAAATCATCGCTGTTTCTAGAGCTCGCTTTGTCAACTCGTGGGATTGCGAGGTCGACAAGTATTCATGGGTACCTACACAAAAGAGACACAAACGAAAGAAATGTGTGTGGTAAATGTACACATCATCCATCATGATGTGTATGTGTGTGTGTGAGTTAGCACAAGATAAGCATCGCCAAAGAAATTTGATGCATGGTATAAGAACATGTCATCCATCATGAAAGAATAGTTATTGTATATGACACGATGGGGACACAAATTGAGAATGCAAGTATATGGCACATCAAAAGCATGTTTCTTCATGGGGAGCATATGGTGCACACAAGTATGGGAATCATACAAAGAATAGGATGGATCAAATTCTCCTAACATGTATGAGGAAACTATGGGGCCTCCTCATAAGCAATAGCGGACATATCATTTGGAGAAAATGGACAACATCCAAAACAATGCATATCCGGTTAGGTGGGCATGGCATGGCATATGAGATAAATGATGCAAAGGAGCATATCAATATCATCACAAGAAAAACAAATGCCAACAACCATGGGCTTGTCATCTATGCCATATGTGCAAATTGGGTTTATTTTAATGGCATATGCATAGTCACTATGGAGAGATTGCAAATAAGACATATGGTTGATCTCATGCATAGCATATGACAAGTCAAGCGGATTAGCAAACATGATGTGACCTAAAGAATTGTCACAAGAAATCCTATGTAACATAGCATCACAACTAATAGACTCCACATGAGAATCATCATATTCATCATAAATGGGCAAATCATCACATGGGAAAATCATACTAGAATGAAGCATGTCAATAGGGTGATCAACATCATGCAAGCAATCAATGTCAAGAATGTCCACTAGTGGGACTAGAGCATCACCGCCACCTATGTTACCTTTGTCATTCCACTCAAGTGGTGTAGGTGAGGTGGGAAAGACCAAATGGTGGTCATCTTCATCTTGATGGAACCATGTGGGGGTGCATCATAGTCCACCATGGCCATCGCCTTGTCCAAAGGGAGGACGAAGTCGCCGAGGATCGGCGTCATCATAAATGGGACCTTGCACCAAATGAGAAGACACAATAGAGGTAGAGGTCAAGTTTTTAGAAATGCAAATGGCCTCACTAGACCTATCAACTATCTCACTCTCTCTATGTGGTGGTTCACTCACTCCCTCAAAATAGGTGCACTCAATCTCACATATGGTGGAGTCACCATGTCACTCAAGTGGTGGGGTTGTGGCTCTCCTCACATGGGAATTGGGGCAGCTCATCATGTATGGGGCTAGTGGTGAAGTCACTCTCACTCTCAATATGGTGGCACAAGTCACTCAAGTCATCATACGTCGCCGTGGTCGAAGTGAAATACTCAACCATCTCATCGTCGTCGCCATGGATGAAGGCCGAAGATGGCACATCATCACTCTCGCCTCCAAAGATGGAAGCATCATCCTTGCTTCGCCACCTTGTCCCTTGCCTCCAAAGCTTGGTCCTTGAAGGTCTCCGAGTCGCACGTGTCTCCGCAACATCTTGAAAAAGAGTCAAGGTAGACTCGGCATCATCAATGCCACAAAGAGGGATGGCGTGAAGTTGCACTTGGGAGCATCGCCTTGGAGCTTGTCGGGCTTGGACATCGTGGTGGTACTAGCCTCATGCTTGTCGAGAGCTTGGTCACCGCTGAAGTGTGCTTGGGGTGGAGAAGCCTTGGCCTTCATGAATTCTTGTTCCGCCTTGAGAGCACCAATGTAGTAGTCGCCGATGGACTTGAAGTTCTCGAGGAAGATGGTCTTGAGATGTCATTGTGCAATCCCATCATGAAGTGGAACTTCATTGACATGGGGTCGCCCACGCCGCTCGTCAGAAGGCAATCTTCATCTCCTTGAAGTACGCGTCGATGGACTTGGATCCTGGATGGTGTTCTCCAATTGGCGCCGGTTGTTCCGTAGGTTGGAGGCACGAACTCGCCGCAAAGCTCTCTTCATCTTGGGCCAACTCATCTCGTAGCACCAAGGTGTGTGAAGCCACCATGTCGAGGCGTAGTCGTGGAAGTTTCTTGTGCACTTCACTTGATCTTCGGAGGAACTTGATGTAGCTTGAGGTAGTCGTCCATCAAACGCCCCACTCGAGGTACTCCTCGGTTCTTGAGTCCCATAGAAAGGAATCTCGTGGTCGATGTCGAGGTCGAGTAGCTCGTGGAAGTCGCGGACTTGAGCTTGGGGAGCTTCTCTGAGCGTAGTCTTGGGGTGCTTGTTGGCGAAGATGCCGAATATCCGGCTTAAGATGCCTTGAAGTCGCTTGGCGAAGATGCCAAGGGAGATGGTGAAGTCGTTGAGCGGTTGTTGATGTTGAGCTCTTGACCTTCACGTCTTGTTGATGATGGTGTCGATGCCGATGTGATGTTGCCGGAGATGGTCGCTCGGAAGGATGTGCTCTTGAGCGCCTTCTCAAGATGAGGAAGATCGCTTGTAGGACTTGATGAGGGATTTGATCTCTCCATTTTAGCTTGCATCTTGGCGCCGAAGTTGTTTTCCATGGCATCGAACTCGTCGTTGTTGTTGTAGACCGAAGATGAAATGCCTTGCCTATCCATCACAAGACTCGAGTAGAGGTGAGTAGGAAATGAGATAAACAATACCAAGTTACCTTTTCCCAAAGTTGAGGATGTATCCTGTTTCACTCAATGTGAGATGAAAGAATAGTGGAATTGGTACCGGACTTGTTCACTCACACCTATCAAGTAAAGCTTATGGTAGAGCTCGGTGAGGATAGTGGCACAAAAATTTGATGCAAAATGTTAGCAAGAGTCAATAATGTTGAAAGAGATTCACAAATTGCAAGTTAAACAAGTAGACCAATAGCAATATGTGGCACACGAAACACACACACGGATAGATAAATGGGGCCGTGCAACCAAGGAATGAGCTCAAAATGTGGAATCCACCAAAACGCCGTGTTGCACAACTCAAGAGAGACGCTAGCACGATTGCTCAATAGGCGGATACGACACTTGTGCACAACCTATAAGATGCAAAATGGATAAACTTTCTATCCCAAGTATGCTATGTATGTATGGTTCCGTGTTTCTCTCACAATGATCCAAGATGATCAAGTATGATACCATATGATATATTTGGATGCTATGGCTATTGCTTACAAGATCTTTGCTATTTCTCTTTGCTTAAAAGCTTATTCTCTTTTTTTTGTATGTATGGCCACTTTTGCACAATGCACAAACCAAGATAGCTATTGTGTATATGCGGAACGATATTGTGACACAATGGATGATATGATGATACCAAGATGATATGGTATGTATGCAATGGATGGTGTAGATCACTAATGTGCACAAGTAACGCTGCGGCAATACTCAAATGGCTAGTCTCGATAGGCAAGTAACGCAAAATGGGCTAGGGTTATCAATGCAATTTGCAAGGGAATATACAATGGTGTCGTTGAGGTTACC